>NW_019168270.1:15111352-15186058 GCF_002303985.1 Durio zibethinus
TATTTTTTTTCCTTAATTTTCTTTTCTTGTTATTTGAAATTTTATTATTAGAAGTTTATGAATATTCTTTTTATTTTATTATTTTATTAATTTTTCATTTCTTTAAATAAAAAAAAAATATTCAAAAAAAAATATTTTTAGGATGTTCAATGTTAAAGTTTTGCAAAGTTTTAATGCAGTATCCTTTTCCTCAAAATCAAATTTCAAAAAAAATATTTTTGAGAAAAGTTGAAAGTATCAATTTTCCAGAAATAAAATTTCAAAAAAAAATATTTTTGGGGGAAAAATTTGAAAGTATCAATATTTCCTTAGAAATAAATTTTCACAAAAAAGGGTTTTTGAGGAAAAGTTGAAGTATCAATTTCCTTGAAAATCGAAATTTCCAAAAAATATTTTTGGGGAAAAGTTGAAAGTATCAATTTTCCCTACAAAAAAAAATCATTCTTTCCTTCCTTTCTATTTAATTTTTTTTTTTTTTTTCTTTAAATAATCCGACGACGGAGCCTCTGTAAGTGAAACAGTAGTTTTTCTTGCATACTCTTGAGGTGAGGGAATTTTCTCAATTTTCTGCTAAAAGTATTAGAGTCAATTGAGAATAATTTCAATAATTAATTACTTGGTAAAATTTTAAGGCTTTTGGATAACACAAATTTAAGCTGGTACCATCTTTTGATGGGCGTTGTGAGGGTGCTATAACCTTCCTCACATGTAACCGAACTCCCGAACCTTGTTCTGGTTAGTAGACCTGAACCTATTCTTTTAGGGACCCTTAAACTTAGGTGTTCCCTGAAAGGACAGATTCCTTAGGTGGCCAATCGCACCTAGATAAAAAAGATTGGTGGCGACTCCCTAAAGTCAATGTCTAGCGATAGATCCCCGGATCTAGACGTTATGACAGCTTGGCGACTCCACTGGGGACTTTGAGAGTCAGGCCAGCAAATAATTTGTGTTATCCAAAAGCTAATAAAATGAACCTTTTTGTATATATGTGTTATTATTCATTCATGTTTATTTACTTTGTTAATTATGTCATTCATGTGCATGTGCATAACATGAGCTCTACACCCGAGCTCCGTCCCTCTAGGAGGGAGTAAAGTACCTATTGCTTTCGTGAGGTCTAATGCCTCCGCAGTGGCTAGCGAAATACTCCCACTCAAATTGAACCTTTTTCGCTGTAGCCTGTAATGGGTGAGGATTAGGTGCCTTACTAGTCTGTGATGGACAAGGATGTAAGGAACAATTTGAGGACCTTTAGACTTTGACCCTAAAACCACATATAGTGAACCTTAAGAATGCCTAACCTATAGATAGAGCCATCACTCTTCCCTTTTAGAATTGACCAAAAGCATAGGATTCATCCCTTTTACTTTGTGTGATGTGTGATGTGTAAAATTACTTAGTTATTTGTTCTTTTTCTGGGTATACTAACCTTTTTCTTATTTCTTTTGCATTGGTTCATACGCATATCATAAGGTTGCATAAAAGAACATTTGCTTGAAAAACGGTCTTCAACAAATTTTTTTCATGGACACCAATGAACGCCTAGTTTGCTCTTCATCAGTATTAGCACCTTGTGGGACACCTAATGAAGTAAGGGCCCTATCAGAAAAGACTCAACTGAAGATGAGAGATTGCTTGCCAATTGGGTATGAGTCTACTCTGTCTCAAGAAACATCCATCCTCCTCAAACAGAACAATTTAGAAGATTTAGTGGATATCTGGAAGAAGATGAGTCCGTCAAGACAAGAGCAGTTTTGCCAGAAACATGGGCATATAGCACACCTTCTAGCAGTGGCTGTTGATGATCAACTAATTAGAGCTGCAACACAATTCTGGGATCCTGCATACAGGTGTTTCATCTTTAACGAAGCTGATATGACTCCCACCATAGAAGAATATTCGGTCTTATTGGGTTTGCATCTAAAGACTCCTGACAAGATATATGTCAAAAAACATAAGTCAGGATTTCGTAAAAGTCTGGCTCAACTCATGGGGATAGACAAGGAAGTTGTGGATTCTCATACAAAGAAGAAACAAGAACAGGTTTGCCTACCTTGGAAGTTCTTTCATGAGTTTCTGATGCAACACGTCAATGAAGAACGGGGGTTAGATATATTTGCCTTGGCTATATACGGACTGGTGATCTTCCCAAAAGTTTTGGGACATATTGAGATAGCGGTGGTTGATTTCTTTGAAAGTGTGATCAATGGCTGTAATCTTTCAACGGTAATATTAGCAGAGACTATCAGATCTTTGAGTTATTGTCGTCGAAATGGAGGGCGCTTCATAGGATGCTTACAGCTATTGTACGTGTGGATGAAAAGCCATTTTGAACAAAGAAATGGGGCTTTCTCGAAGATTTATATCCGTAATCGCTTTTCGATCAAAAAGTTCTGCGAAAGTAGGTGGTCAAAGCAGAAGTCTAAACAAGAATGGATAACTTTCTTGCAAAAGTTGGAAGGTGCCAGGGTGAGATGGTTAGCCCCATGGATGAATCGAGAGCCTATGTTATACCAATGTGGAGATAGTACAGTGGTTCCACTTCTGGGTTTATAGGGAGTGACGAATTATGCACCACTTTTAGTGAGGAGACAATTGGGGGGAGAACAGTTTATTCCTATGACTTATGGGCTTCATCAGTTAGATTTCTCTTACAGTGAGCCTAAAGCATTTCAGAGGATGAATGGAATGATCAAAGCATGGAAAAAATCCCCAAAGAATGAGTCCTGGACCATTCACTGAAAAAGTCACTCCAGGTTACTTGGTTTGGAGAACAAAGAGAAGACAAGAAATGGTATTCACTTATGAAGTCTCTCAATCACCAACAGAAGAAAAACTTGAAGAGATGCCATCAGAGTTAGAGTTGGCAACAAAAGAATTTGAATTTGAAAAGACCAAGTTAAAGAAAGAGATTCAAGAACTTCAAGAAGAAAAAGCCCAGTGGAAAGGTAGAGCTGAAAATTATGAAGTTAAAGTTCATAAGATTGCTAGAGAACGAGATACAGCTACTGAAGATCTAGCAAGGTTACACCAGGAGCATAAAAGGCTATGTGTGAGAGAAAGGGCCAAAGAGATAACCATTGTCGAGCTGACTGAGGAAAACACAAGATTGAAACAAGAGTATGCCGAGTTGGAAGAAGAAAGTACTGAAGCACAGGCAGAAATTAACATGCTAAACAGTTATTTGAGCGGGCTAAGTCAAAGGTTGGATGAACAAGGAGACCACATCGCTGCATTGGTTAGAGAACATAGAGAATTATCATACCAAGTCTGGTGTGGTAAAAGAGAGAACCTAGGGAGGCAGAAATACATTGAGCACTTAACAACCCAAATTCATAAAGGGGTGCGTAAGGCAAGAGAGATGGTGGAAGAGGCAGAGGCATTAAGACAAGTGGTGGCCCAGTAGGAGAACATGGACAGCGTCTCTTGAACTTCATAGAAGAAGCCAAGGCCCAGTATGAACAGATCAAACAATTTTATGGCTATAATGCTAGGATGATAAACTCAATGTAGACCAAAGTTTTTGGAATAAATGAAATTTTTTAGTTGAATACCATTTTGAGGCAAATGTTCTTTGCATACATGCATTTCTCATTCATTACATTCTCATTCATTGCATTCTCATTCATTACACTTACAAAATAACCATGTGATGATCATGCCAATTTACTAATTCTAAGATATGGTACTCAAGGTTCCAGGATAGCTCCGTCTAGCGAAAACCCTGCCCATCGATTCAACACAAGATTCAGAGTAAGGCAAATGGAGCAGGAAAATTCCCAAAGATTTGAAAAGATAGAGAAAGCCAGGAGAAGATTGAGGGTGAGCTAAGCAAGATTCTAGAAGCTCTTAATAACATGAATAAAAGAAAAAGAGTTGAAGGAAGTACAAGCCAGCAAATTCCCCCATTACAAGAAATAGCTGACCCCCTGTACCCTCCAGGTTTTGGCCCACCTCAAGCTCAGTCTGCTCAAGAAGTCCCACCACAACACTTCGCATATCCAACATATCCTGGAATGCCATCGACTTTCAACCCAGGGCAGTATAACAGCTATATAAATCCTGTCTTCACTGAAAAGGCAGTAGAACCAATTCCTGATCTAGATGATTTAAAAGAAAAGGAAAAGGAAAAGATAAGGGTGGAAGCTGAGGAAAGTTCCAAGATTAGCATGCTAGAGCAAAGGCTAAGGGCTGTGGAAGGATTTAGCTTCTATGGGTCAGTTGATGCTGCTGGGCTCTGCCTAGTTCCTGATGTGGTTATCCCCCATAAGTTCAAAGTACCAAAATTTGAAAAATATGATGGTACAAAGTGCCCCAAAACCCACATCACCATGTATTGCAGGAAGATGGCAGCTCATGCACAGGATGAGAAACTCTTGATGCATGTTTTCCAAGACAGTCTTACTGGCTCTGCGGCCAAATGGTACGTTCAGCTGGACAAGACTCGTATTCGCTTTTGGAGCGATATGACGCATGACTTTATCAGCCAATATCGACATATCATCGATTTGGCCCCAGATCGTTTGTCTTTGCAGAATCTGGAAAAAAAGACAAACGAATCTTTTAAAGAGTATGCCCAGAGGTGGAGAGATATTGCTTCTCAGGTACAGCTTCTTCTGACCGAGAAAGAAACTACAGTGCTATTTGTTAGCACTTTAAAACCTCTCTATTATGAAAAGATGATAAGGAATGCAACAAAAAATTTTGTTGATATGGTAATCTCGGGAGAGATCATTGAGAGTGCCATCAAGAATGGTAAGCTAGAAGGAAATGAAGCATCTGGCAAAAGAATCCCGAAGAAGAAAAAAACTGAAGCTCAGGCTGTGAGCTTTGATAGACAACAGTTTAGAGGTTATTCACCCTACCTCCTACCAGAATATCAGTCATATCACCCTGTTGTAAATAACACTTCCTTTCACCCATACCAACCATTTACACAACCACCATACCCCCAAACCTATCAAACCTCTCATAAACCCCAAAATACCATGTACAGTTCTAACATTCAACCTACCCCAAGACCACAAATTCGCCCAACTAACCCTGCTGGTGGCTCGCGGGAGCAACGAACCACTCGTGAAAGACCTGTTTTTGACCCTATTCCCATGACCTATACGGAATTATACAAGGAGCTCTACAACAATCATTTGATTGCTCCAAGTAAATTGGAACCCCTCAAGCCACCTTACCCCAAGTGGTATGATCCCACTGCCCACTGTGACTACCATTATGGGATTGCTGGTCACTCCACCGAAAATTACACTACCCTGAAATACAAAGTGCAACGGTTGATCAAGGATGGGATGATCTGCTTTGATACTGGAGGGATGACTGCACCGAATGTTAGTGGCAATCCTTTGCCAAATCATAATGTGAATGCTATAGGTGAAGAACAGGAGCGCCATGTGAAGAAAGAAGTGACAGATATTAAGACACCTCTCGGCCAACTGTTTGATATCTTACGAAGAGCAGACATGATACAACTGGTAAGTCCACACAGCTATCATGGAGCATATATAGCTGGTACTAGTTGTAAGTATCATAGTGGGGTAAGAGGCCACTCCATTGAGACCTGTAAGCAGTTTCACCAAGAGGTGCAAAAACTTTTGGATTCACATCAGATGGAGGTCTACGAAGAAAAAGAAGGCTTGAAGAATGCTGAGGTGTACATGACTGATAGGCCTGAAAAGCTGTTTCCTAAACCAGTGACAATTCGGTGTGGAAACAAACCAAAATCAGTCATAGACAAGCTCCTCCCTAGACCGATAACTTTTAAAGTCCCGACTTTTTTTCCATACAAAGATGATAAAGCTATACCTTGGAGATATGGATGTGACACTGTAGTATAAGGGCAAAAAGAAGAGGTCTCCAAAGCTGATGCTTCTAATATTACTGGTATAGGAGGTATTACTCGAAGTTGGAGATGTTACACCTCAGAAATGCTAGAGAAGGCTAGAAGGGAGAAGGCTAAAGAAGGAGAAAGATGAAATAATCCAGAGATAGAGCCTGAAGAAGATCAGCCAAAGCCAATATCAGAAAGGAAGGTTTGTGAATTCCCGAAGCTGGTAAAACATAGCGAATATTCAGTTGTGGAACAGTTGAATAAAATGCCAGCTCGAATCTCATTGTTATCACTGTTGCTGAACTCAGAGCCACATCGAAATACCTTGCTGAAAGTGTTGAATCAGGCATACGTGGCACATAACGTGTCTGTCGAATATGTGAATCACCTGGCTGGAAACTTAGTCATGCCAAATCACATTTCATTCAGTGATGATGAGATTTTTTTAGAGGGAAAGAGAAATGCTAAGGCTCTGCATATCACAGTCAAGTGCAAGAGCCATATCATAGCTAAAGTCCTTATCGATAATGGTTCTGCCATCAATGTCATGCCTATGTCAACTTTGGCAAGGCTACCCATCGATTATTCTCATATGCGGGATAGTCAAATGATTGTGAGAGCCTTTGACGGGACCAGAAAAGAAGTCCTGAGAGATATTGAGATGCCCTTACAAATTGGGCCATGTACCTTCAATGTAAAATTTCAAGTGATGGACATCTCTCCGTCCTACAACTGTTTATTAGAAAGACCATGGATTCACATGGCAGGAGCTGTGCCCTCTACTTTACATCAAAAGATCAAGTTCAATGTAAAAGGTCAATTGGTAGTAGTAGTTGGAGAAGAAGATATGCTGGTGACTCAACCATTGAACACTCCATATGTAGAGGCTGCTGAAGAAGCATTGGAATACTGCTATCGGTCTTTTGAATTGGTCAATACTGTAGGTGAAGGATTTCAAAGTCAGCCTTTTTCAAAAATAGTGGTGAGCCAAATCATCAACAAAGGCTGGTATCCAGGACTTGGGCTAGGCAAAAATTTACAAGGAATTAAAGAACCTCCGACAATAATGGAAAATAGCGACAGAGTGGGCCTAGGCTATGAGATGACAGAGTGGGAAGTCAAAAGGAGGCCATCAAGAAAGACACCAAGACTGATGTTTATCCCACATTTATATGAAACCTTCAGACCTGAAGGATTCATGAACCCAGATGCAAGGAAAAGTATGGAAGATGATTTTGCCCAGTTAGCCATTAATACTGTTGAAGATGAAATGAGGGTTAATCAAGAGGAGTGGGTTCGCCTTTGCCTACCAGATTATGAGCTGAACAATTGGAGTGCCATCAAAATGCCTTTGACTTTTGATTTAGACACAATGTAATTGTAACATCTCAATAGCTTTTGCCCAAGGCTATGGGGTGATCTTTTTTTTGGGGCCATTCATCATTTATTATTTTTAATAAAAATAAAAAGGATGCATTTTCATTCATTTCTTCTTATGCCTTCACTATTTCCATCTTTCCAAGCACATCTTGCCAACATATCCCATTTTATTCAATTTTAGGTCTTTAAATGAATATGGAGATAATCATGATAACAATCAAGAGGTTAGCTTTGAGAATTCGATTAATACTGATGAACTTGACAATGAAGAGAATTCTGAAGAATATGTTATGCCTCCGGACCTAATGAGGATGATTGAGCAAGAAAATAACCCTGGGAGACGAAGAAAATAAGAAAGAGGTCAGAATAGGTACTTCACTTTCAGCTAGAGATAGGCAACGATTGGCAGACCTACTTCGAGAATTTATAGATATATTCGCTTGGTCTTATTAGGATATGCCAGGACTGAGCACAGAGATAGTAGAGCATAGATTGCCCCTAAAGCCAGAATGTAAGCCAGTTCAACAGAAACTGAGACGGATGAAGCCCGAAATGCTACTAAAGATTAAAGAGTAGGTGAAAAAACAATTCGATGCAGGTTTTCTACAAGTGGCTAAATATCCAGAATGGGTAGCCAATGTAGTCCCAGTTCCTAAGAAAGATGGAAAAGTACGAATATGTGTGGACTATCGGGATTTGAATAAGGCTAGCCCAAAGGATAACTTTTCTTTGCCTCATATTAACACACTAGTAGATAACACGGCTAAGCATTCGATTTTCTCCTTTATGGATGGTTTCTCGGGGTATAATCAGATAAAGATGGCTGCAGATGATATGGAGAAAACTACTTTCGTGACCATGTGGGGAACTTTCTGCTACAAAGTCATGCCTTTTGGGTTAAAAAATGTCGGGGCAACATATCAAAGGGCCATGGTAACACTCTTCCATGACATGATGCATAAAGAGATCGAAGTGTATGTAGATGATATGATTGCAAAGTCTTGTGGGGATGAAGATCATGTCACCAGCCTCAAAAAATTATTTGAAAGGTTGAGAAAATTTCAGCTAAAATTAAACCCAGCCAAGTGCACCTTTGGGGTAAAGTCAGGGAAGTTGCTAGGGTTCATAGTCAGTGAAAGAGGAATTGAAGTCGATCCCGATAAGATACGGGCCATCCAGAATTTGTCACCTCCCAGTACACCAAAAGAAGTTCGAGGTTTTCTGGGGAGATTGAACTATATTTCTCGGTTCATCTCTCAACTTACTTACAAATGTGATCCCATCTTTAAGCTTCTCCGTAAAGATAACCCTGGAAAATGGAATGAAGAATGTCAAGAGGCGTTTGATAAAATTAAGCAATATTTATCAAACTTTCCAATATTGATGCCACCTGTTTCAGGGAAACCTTTAATCTTATACTTAACTGTATGTGAAAATTTGATGGGATGTGTGCTGGGGCAACAAGACAAGGCTAGTTGAAAGGAGAGAGCTATTTACTATCTGAGTAAAAAGTTCACGGAGTATGAATCCAAGTATTCTTTATTGGAGAAAATGTGTTGTGCATTAGCGTGGACTGCCAAAAGACTCAGACAGTACATGCTCTACCATACTACGTGGCTCATAACGAAACTGGATCCCATTAAGTATATCTTCGAGAAGCCTTCTTTGTCTAGGAGAATCACTAGATGGCAAGTAATGCTCTCGGAATACGATATCATATACGTGAGCCAAAAAATAATAAAAGGGGGTGCTATAGCAGAATTTCTTGCAGATCGTGCTACTAAAGAGTATGAGCCGATGAAGCTAGAATTCCCTGATGAAGACTTAATGACTATTTCTCAACTGGAGGAAGGGGAGCATAAATGTTGGAGAATGTACTTTGATAGAACTGCTAATGCTTTGGGGCATGGAATTGGGGTAATTCTGATTTCTCTGAAAGAACAATACTACCCTGTAACAGCGAGGTTAAATTTCAATTGCACAAATAACATCGCTGAGTATGAGGCATGTGTCATGGGTTTACAAGCTGCTATGGATAGAGGAGTGAAGGCGCTAAAAGTGTTCGGAGACTCAGCTCTAGTCATATATCAATTAAAAGGAGAATGGGAGACGAGAGATTCAAAACTCGTTCCATATCATAAGTACATTCTAGAGCTGACGAAACAATTTGAAGATGTCCAGTTTGATCACTTACCTCGAGAAGAGAATGTGATTGCTGATGTATTGGTTACTCTGGCTGCAATGATTCGAATTAATGATAATACCGACATTCAGCCTATCAAGTTAGATGTTAAGGATATACCAGTGTATTATTCTAACGTAAAGGGGGAAGAAGATGGAAAGCCCTGGTATTATGACATCTTACAGTATGTCAAGGATCAGCAGTATCCAGTTCATGCAACAGAAAATGATAAAAGGGTCATCCGAAGATTGGCTATGAGTTTTTTCCTGGATGAGGATGTCCTGTACAAAAGAAGCAAGGATCAAGTATTATTGAGGTGCGTAAATGAGGCTGAAGCGAAAAAAATCATTAAAGAGGTGCATGATGGAATATGCGGGGCACATACTAATGGACACATGATGGTAAAACAGATCATGAGAGTGGGGATATTACTGGTTGACGATGGAGAATGATTGCATTGATTATGCTCGTAAATGTCATAAATGCTAGATATATGCTGATAGGATTCGTGCTCCGCCATCTGCTTTACATGTTATGGCACCACCATGGCCATTTTTAATGTGGGGCATGGATGTCATTGGTCCAATCAGCCCAAAGGCTTCTAACAGGCACAGATTCATTTTTGTGATGATAGATTACTTCACAAAATGGGTAGAGGCAGCATCGTATGCAAATGTGACACACTCCGTGGTTTGCAAGTTCATAAAGAAAGAGATCATCTGTAGATATGGACTTTCAGAGAGAATTATTTCAGACAATGCCAAGAATTTAAATAGTAAGATGATGCAAGAAATATGTGCTCAATACAATATCAAGCATCATAACTCGGCACCATACCGTCCGAAAATGAATGGGGCAGTTGAGGCGGTCAATAAGAACATAAAGAGGATTTTGGAGAAAATGACCGAGACTTACAAAGATTGGCATGAGAAGTTGCCATTCGCATTGCATGCATATCGAACGTCAGTTCGCACCTCTATTGGGGCAACCCCATTTTCTTTGGTTTATGGGATGGAAGCTGTACTACCAGTGAAAGTAGAGATCCCCTCTTTGAGAGTCTTAAAAGAAGTTGAGTTTGAAGAAACTGAATGGATTTGAGAACGTTATGAGCAGTTAAATTTCATAGAAGAGAAGAGAATGACTGCACTGTGCCATGGTCAGCTATATCAAAGGAGAATGATGAGGGCTCATGATAAGAAGATTCGACCCTATTGTTTTCGGGAAAGAGAGTTGGTCTTAAAAAGAATTCTCTCAATCCAACGCGATAGTAGAGGAAAATGGACTCCGAATTAGGAAGGGCTGTATGTGATGAAACGGGCTTTTTCGGGTGGAGCACTGATACTAATTGAGATGGATGGAAATGATTTATCCCATCCTATAAATTCTGATGCTGTGAAGAAATACTATGCTTAAAAAAATGAAAAATGAAAAAATGAAAAAATGAAAAAATGAAAAAAGAAAAAGTGAAAAAAGAGGACTCAAGGCGAAAACCCTAAAATGACGGTTTGAGTCATAGGGTGTTTGTCTAAGTTGAAAACCTGAAAAGGTGGCTTAGATAAGGAGAATACAGCATCGAATTTAAAAGTCCGCTGATATGGAGGCTAGCAAATTCAGAAGAGTTTCAAGTTGTTAAATACATTAGAGGGTTGAGTTTTCAGAAAAAACTTTGAGATGTGTTATCATGATTATCTGATTGATCATTTTGGGCTTCGTCCCCATACCTATCCTTGTAATTTTTTCTTGGCCAAAGTTTGCCAACATTTTGCTAATAAGAAACGTTTTATTCTTTGTGTCTTTTCCTGATAACTGTTTCCCAACCATTCAGATTCTTTTCTTCTCAATACCCTACCATGGAAGAAATGTGCAAATGCATTCTCACTTTTTGAGTTTGAAATAATGATTGATGAATGAATAACAACATCAAAAGATCTTTACATCACATTGAATAAATCAAGAGTGATAAAGGTAGAATCGAGATGTTTAGTTCCTAATTAAGACATTGAATCTGAGAAGAGATTTTTTGTTACAGAAAGAATGTGAGTGGAAGAGACAATTAAGAGCTACATTGGTTCGATCCTAGAAGAGCAGTGTAATTGGATCCTTGAAGAATCAAAGGGCTTGACACCCAAGAAAGAAAAAAGAGCTTGAGAAACTGGAGTACCATACATTGAACAGAAATTAATTGGCCAACATTTGCATAGCATGCATTGAAATTCATATGCATTGGCATAGCATACATTACTTTCAGGAAAGTATAGTGTATGAATTCAAGAAGCGAGGGTGTTCCAACATCCCACATGGAGAAGACAGATATGAAGATATTTTACAAAATGAAAAAGAAAAAGCTTGTCAGGTAAGTTCCTAATTCTTGAAATAGGATGTCTTTTGGTATCAGGGTTGATTTATAAGACCTTTGGGCATAATCTCCTGAAATCTTTCAAACATAACTTTCAACTCCTTTGGACATGATTGTCAAGAAGCAATTTATTTTTCAAAGTCGTGGTGCCTCTGTTTAGAGGAGCAATTTATTTTCAAAGTCGTGGTGCCTCTGTTTAGAGGAGCAATTTACTTTCCAAAAGTCATGGTACCTCTGTTTAGAGGAGCAATTTACTTTTCAAAAGTCGTGGTGCCTCTGTTTAGAGGAGCAATTTAATTTTCAAAGTCGTGGTGCCTCTGTTTAGAGGAGCAATTTATTTTCCAAAGCCGTGGTGCCTCTGTTTAAAGGAGCAATTACCTTTGTCAAAGTGTGGTGCCTCTGTTTAGAGGAGCAATTTATGTTTCTCAAAGTCGTTGAGCCTCTGTTTAGAGGAGCTTTGAAAAAAAAATAAAAAACACAAAAAAAAAAAAATGACAATGTTGAGTTGAGTCTTGATTGGGTGTCTACGTCTTTGCGCAATTTCTGTTTCACAGAAAATGTGTAAAGAAGGGCAGCTGTAGACACCCAATTGGGTCTTGGCCCAGATCAATTGGACCTGGCCCAAATGGGTAAGCCCAATGCAATTTTTACTTTGTATTATTATTATTTTTTTCTCTTTTCTTTTCTTTTCTTGTGTATTTTATGTATTTTATTATTTATTATTATTATATGTATATTTTTACTTATTTATTTATTTATTTATTCTGTTAATATTTATATGTATTTTATTTATATAGTTCTATATTTATTATATATTATAATTTATTTATTATTTTTTTTTATTTTTTTCTTGTAATATATTTTTTTTATTTATCTTATTGTATTATCTGTTAATAATTTTTTTTTCTCTTGTTTTGTTTATCTGATTTTTTGTATATCTGATATTATTATTATTATTTTTATTTATCCTATCTTTTCTAATTATCTATTATTTTTTTTATTTGATTTTGGAGGGCTGGGATTGAAAGTTGAAGAATCCCACTATGAAGGGGAATTCAATCAAGAAAGTCGAGATTGGATTCAAAGATTGAATCCCCGTCCAATGAGGAATTGGGACTGATCAGGAACTCCTAATCAATCCCTATAAAAGGGACCTCTTGGAACAGATGCTACACACAGAACAAACAGTGAGGAAAGCTACTGATTTGAGAGAAAAGGAGGCATACAGGAAGCTGAGAAAAGGTTTATGAGTGTTCGGAGATTTAGCAGAAATTTTTTAGGAATTTTTGGCAATTTTTTTTCTGGGAATTTCTGGAAAATTCCAGATTCTGGTGAATTTTTCGACGAAGTTTGAATTTTTCGACGAAAATTTCGGCCAACCTTGAAGTTTCCGGTGACCTACCCAATTTTTGACGAAGATTTCCAGAAATCGGTGACTTTCCGACGAACTTCCAGCGAAAAAACCCAAATTTCGACGACAAAACCCAGAATCCGATGAATCTTCAACCGGAGTTCTTCGACCTTTTAGAGAGAAGGGAGAGGAAAAGGGAAGAAGAAAGAGAGAGGGGATGAGTGTTCTGCCAAAAAACAGAAAGAAGTGCCTTTTATACCCTCTCAAAACGACATCGTTTTCGCCTTAAGTAACCCAGAGGATCTGCGCGTTTTGTCGAGACCCGACCCGACCCGAGCGTCGACCCGCTTCCTGACCCGCGCGTGCCTGCCCCCTCGAAGCCGAGCCGAGCCGAACCGAGCTCCAAGCCGCCCCCCCTGAGCCGTTTCTCTTCCTTAAGCCAAGCCGATAGCCGAGCCGCTTCAGGTTTTATTTATTTATTTATTAGATTGGATTTATTTAACAGTTTTTTATCTTTATCTTATTTTTATTTTTGTTTTACTTTTCTTTATTTTTTATCTTTATTTATTTTCACTTTTATTTTATTCTATTTTCTTTAAATAAAAATCAAAAAAATATTTTTGGGGAAAAGTTGAAAGTATCAATTTTCCTTAAAAATAAATTTTCAAAAAAAGATTTTTGAGGAAAAGTTGAAAGTATCAATTTTCCTTAAAAATAAATTTTCAAAAAATATTTTTGGGAAAAAGTTGAAAGTATCAATTTTCTCTACGCAAGAACAATCATTCTTTCCTTCCTTCCTATTTTGATTTTGATTTTGATTTTTCTTTAATTAATTCGACGACGGAGCCTTTGCAAGTGAAACAGTAGTTTTTCTTGCATACTCCTGAGGTGAGGGAATTTTCTCAATTTTCTGCTAAAAGTATCAGAGTCAATTGAGAAAAATTTTCAATAATTAATTACTTGGTAAAATTTTAAGGTTTTTGGATAACACAAATTTAAGCTGGTACTATCTTTTGATGGGCGTTGTGAGGGTGCTATAACCTTCCTCACACGTAATCGAACTCTCGAACCATGTTCTGGTTAGCAGACCCGAACCTATTCTTTTAGGGACCCTTAAGCTTAGGTGTTCCCTGAAAGGACAGATTCATAAGGTGGCCAGTCGCACCTAGATAAAAAAAGATTGGTGGCGACTCCCTAAAAGTCAATGTCTAGCGATAGATCCCCGGATCTAGACGTTATGACACTAATGCTAAAAAAGACATATTACTAAATAATTAGTTAAAAAACTAAGTTAAAATATTTTTGTTTTTAAATAAAAGTATGCGACTCTACTCTTTCAAATCTAGTAAAAAGTTTTAAAGTGAAAAAAATAAATAGTGCAAAGAGCATTTATCATTATTTGTAAATAAAAGAATCAAATAAAAATTATTGAATTTGATTATCCAATTAAAAAATAAAAAAATAAATTTAAAACAATATAATTCTTCTTATAATAAAAAAATCAAAAGTCATAAATAAACAACATAAAAAACAATATTCATGTCTACGATTTAGCTAAAAAATAATAAAATAACATGATAAAAATAGAGAAAAAAGTATACATACCTTTTCATCAATCAACATCACTTTTACACTTGTATGTTGTTTAGTCTTAAAATTTAAACATCTCACAATCGACAAATACAAATTTTGATCATCCAATCATCCTTTTAAGAGATGATTATCAATTATGATATATTCTAATTTGTTAATAGCCAAGTTTAAATGGTAGAAAAAAAAAGAATCATAGTAAAAAAATTATAAAAATACAAACAATAAAAAAAATACATCAATTGGCTAATAAACAAACTTTTGAAATGCTAAAACAAATAATAAATCATGATTAAAAAATTAAAAATAAAATAATAATAATAATAATAATAGTAATAATAATAATAATAATAATAATAATAATAATAAAAACAAACCTCATGATTAATAATGGTTAATAATCAAGCTTAAATTGAAAAAAAAAAGGTCATGATAAAAAATTAAAAAAATTACAAGAAAAATAATAATAAAAAAAACTAGAACATACATCATTTGACTAATGAACAAACTTAAAATGCAAAAAAAAAAGAAAAAGAAAAGATCATGATTAAAAAAATAAAAAATTATCAAAATAAAAACACAATAAAAAAACTTCATGATTAATAATATGACAAACAAGAATTTAGAAAAGAAAGTGTAATAGAGGCATGAAACACACTCATAAAACCTTTAACCCGTAAAAGACATGGAAAACCATAACTTATAAGAAAATCAAAAACAAAAAATATAAATGTTTTAAAACAAAAGATTTGATTAATAAATTTTAACAAATAATGGTTTTAAAGAAAATGAATATAAGAAAATAAAAAATAAAAAATCCAAACAATACGATAAAAAAGAATTGAGAAAAAAGTGTAATAAAAATATGAAAGAAACTCATATAACTCTCACCTTTAAAAAAGATAGAAAACTATAAGCCATAAGAAAATTAAAAGTAAAAAATATAAATGATACAAAATCAAAAGTTTGGTCAATAAATGAATACAAGAAAATCAAAGTTAATAATCCAAGTAATATGACAAACAATAATTGGAAGGAAAAAAAATATAATAAAGACATGAAAGATACTCTTATAACTCTCACCCTTAAAAGAGATAAAAAACCAGATGTTATAAGAAAATTAAAACTTAAAAATATATATGTTATAAAACTAAAGGGTTGTAAATTTTAAAAAATAATGATTTTAAAGAAAACGGATAAAAAAAATCAAAAGTCAATAATCCAAATAAATGTTTGACAATTAAAAGTTTATGTGTTTTATGTAATAAAATTAAGATTTATAAATTTATAATTTATGTAAAAAGGACTTGACATTTATTATAGGATATTTGAGTTTTATATATATAATGATGATATGATATAAATAGTGCTCTTTATTTTAGTAACCATAGAACTTGCTTTATCTGTAACTCGCTGGAAGTAGTAGAAACAAAGCGGAGAAGGAGAGATCCCATGTAATTGCAACACTGAATCCATCGAACTTTACAACAATATTCTTCCCAAATTAAGGACATTGGAAGTAATCTTTTTACCAGAATTGAAGAGCGTTTGTAGTAAAAATGGAGTAAGGGGACGTTGTGATTCTCTCCAATAAATGGTTATGTCGAATCATCCAAAGCTAAAGCAGATTCCTCTGTATCTTCCCCTGCTTGACCAAAATTTATGTATTACTTTTGACTGGCTTTTGCTGTAAAGTCACGTGCTGCACATGTATCTGTTTGGTGAGTGCTTTATCTGTGCTATTTCTATTATTAATTTTATTTTATGCTAAACTAGTAGTAAACTAGTAATTGTTTTGTAAATCCGAGAATTTAATTGAGGTGAGAATTGGACCGTTGTGGACCTTCTGCCACAATGGTTTTCCTAGAAAGCATAATTAGACCCATCACCACCATTGCCTTACTGACTCAAAACAGTTCAAGCAGAAATACTAAAAATTGTTTCTGTTCATATTGCTCCCTGGAGTCTCTTATCTAATTTCCTCAAAGGAAAATTTTCTGGTTTCGTTTCTAATTTGGATGTCGAGAAGTGGTGGAAAGAGCCCCCAACAGTCCTCACAGCTTTATTTCAAGCAACATGAAGTCTGAGTGCTTGTGAAATTTTAAAATAAGAAAAACGAAAATTTGAATATGTTAAATGAAAATTGATCAAAGATCCATTAAATTGAAAATAAAAATTCCCCAACAAAGAAGGTAAAAAAAAAAAAGAAAGAAAACTCGTGAAAAAGAAAAAGGTAAAAAGAATGAAAAATGTAGAATTTGATTTGAGTTTTGATTGAATACTATCTTCCAAGGCTGAAAAAATTCAAAAATATAGAATAAAAAATATCAAAAAGAAGAAGATGAAGACAATGATCTAACACTAGAATATTTGAAGAAAATACTTCTAAATAGAAAAATTAAAATAGAGAAATTAAAATTAGACATTTCTGCATTGTAACTTCAGTTTAAATTTTTTGATATATTTATTTGTAATTTGAATGTAAATTTACATTTTTAATTTAATCTAATTTTGTATTATAATGATTATTTTAATTTAATTATGATAAAATAGTAAAATTAATTATTATATTATAATTTACTCGATAATAATGTGCATAAAACATGAAAAAAATAATAGGAGAATAATGCCACTACTATAATATTTTTATTTTTAAATTTATATTTAATACACTATCAGTGTATAGATTCTTTATACTATTAGTAAATCAGATGATATTATTTTATTAATAAACAAATATCAATCTTGAAAATAAATATACAAAGATTAACATTTTAAAAAAAATTTACTCATTAATGAAATACCATCATTTGATTCACTTTATTAATAAGAGATTCAATAATAGTGAATAAACTCTATACATTAATAATATATCAAATATAATTTTTTTATTTTTTTTATCTACTTTCAGTGGAGACCACGTTCTTAACAGGGACTCGAGACCCCTTGTAGTGAAAATTAAATAAAAGCTACAGCCTAAAATATTTGCTAACTTGGACATCACCTTTATTAATATTCGTATAGTTATGCTTTGAATAATTGAATCCCATACTAGTATTGTAGACACCAACAAAATTTATTGTAACCCTTCATTGTTTTTGTTTGGCACTACTGCAAAGACACATGCTGCACATGAATCTGTTTGGTAGGAGGGATTTTGTCTGTCCTGTTACTCTTACTAATTTTATTGTCTGCTCAAGTAGTAGTAAATTTGTATTTGTTTTAGAACTCCGAGAATTTAATTGTCGGAAGAATTGGACCGTTGTTGACCAGCCTCAACGGTTTCCTAGAAAGCATAATTAGACGAATCACCACCATTGCCTTACTGACTCAAAAGAGTTCAAGCAGAAATACTAAAAATTGTTTCTGTTCATATTGCTCCCTGGAGTTTCTTATCTAATTTCCTCAAAGGAAAATTTTCTGGTTTCGTTTCTAATTTGGATCTCTAGAAGTGGTGGAAAGAGCTCCCCAATAGTCCTCACAGCTTTATTTCAAGCGACATAAAGTCTCATTGCTTGTGAAATTTCAAAATATCTCAAGTACTTAAAAAGAGAAGATAATGAATTATTATTTTCATAACTGTAATTTAATTTAATAAAATAATATTTATAAAAATATTATTATTTAATTGCAAGAAGAAACAAAGAAAATAAGAGAACCTAGTTATTACAACAATCTCATTTTAAGCAAAAATAGGAAATTTAAGTTTTTAATGCAAATAGATGAAAAACAAAAATTTGAATAAGTTAAATGACAATTGATCAAAGATCCATTAAACTGAAAATAAAGATTCACCGACAAAGAAGTAAAAAAAAAAAAAAAAAAAGAAGACTCGTGACAAAGAAAAAGGTAAAAAGAATGAAAACTGTAGAATTTGATTTGATTTTTGATTAAATACAATCTTCCAAAGTTGAAAAAAATTCAAAAATATAGAATAAAAAAATAAAAAAGAAGAAGATGAAGACTATTATCTAACACTAGAATATTTGAAGAAAATACTTCTAAATAGAAAATTTTAAATAAAGAAATTAAAATTAGACATTTCTCAATTGTAACTTCAGGTTAAAATTTTTTATATATTTATTTGTAATTTGAATGTAAATTTACATTTTTAATTTAATCTAATTTTGTATTATAATGATTTATTGTATTTTATTTTGATAAAAATTATAAAATGAATTATTATATTATAATTTAATCAATAACCAGGAGCATAAAACATGAAAAAAAATAGTAGAAGAATAATGCTGCACCTATAATATTTTTATTTTGGGTTTATGTTTAATGTATTGCCAGTATATATATTCTATATACTGTTAATAAATTAAATAATATTCTCTCATTAACAAGTAAATATCAGTTTTTAAAATAAATATATAAAAATTAATATTTTTTTTAAAAATATTTATTAATGAGATATCATCATTTAATTTATCTTATTAATGAAATGACATTTAATTTAATGACAATGAGTAAAATTTATATATTAACAGTATATTAAATATAAAACATGAAAAAATAGTAAGAGAATAATGCCGCCCTTATAACATTTTTATTTTTAAATTTATATTTAATGCACTGTTAGTATATAAATCATTTATATTATCGGTGAATCAGATGATATTACCTAATTAATGAGCAAATATCAATCTTGAAAGTAAATATACTAAAATTAACATTTAAAAAAAACTTATTCATTAATGAGATATCATAATTAGATTTATTTCATTAATAAAAAGACATCATCTAATTCAATATTAGTGAATAAAATATATACATTAACAATGATATCAAATATAATTTTTTTATTTTTTATTTTATTCTCCACTTCAGTGGAGGCATCTTTTAGTGGAGACCACGTTCTTAACAGGGACTCGAAACCCCTTGTAGTGAAAATTAAATGAAAGCTACAGTTTAAAATATTTGCTAACTTGAACATTACCTTTATTAATATTCGTATAGATTAGATTTGAATAATTGAATCCCATCCTAATATTGTAGACATCAACAAAATTTATTGTAGCCCTTCATTGCTTTTATTTGGTACCACTGCAAAGTCACATGCTGCACATGAATCTGTTTGGTAGGAGAGATTTAGTCTGTACCGTTACTCTTACTAATTTTATTTTCTGCTCAAGTCGTAGTAAGTTTGTATTTGTTTTAGAAATCCGAGAATTTAATTGTCGGACGAATTAGACCGATAATCACCATCATAAAACATGAAAAAATAGTAAGAGAATAATGCTGCTCTTATAACATTTTTATTTTTGAATTTATATTTGATGAATTATCAGTATATAAATCCTTTATAATGTTAATGAATCAGATAATGTTACATCATTAATTAACAAATATTAATCTTTAAAATAAATATACAAAAATTAACATTTAACAAAAATTACTCATTAATGGCATATCATCATCAGATTCACTTCATTAATAAGAAAATATTATCTGATTTAATAACAGTGAATAAAATTTATATATTAATAATATATCAAATATAATTTTTTTTATGTTTTTTATTCTCCACTTTCAGTGGAGACCACGTTCTTAACAGGGATTCGAAACCCCTTGTAGTGAAAATCAAATAAAAGCTACAGCCTAAAATATTTGCTAACTTGAACATCACCTTTATTAATATTCGTATAGTTATGCTTTGAATAAGTGAATCCCATCCTAATATTGTAGATACCAACGAAATTTATTGTAACCCTTCATTGTTTTAATTTGGTACTAGTGCAAAGTCACATGATGCACATGAATCTGTTTGGTAGGAGAGATTTTGTCTGTCCTATTACTCTTACTAATTTTATTTTCTACTCAAGTAGTAGTAAGTTTGTATTTGTTTTAGAAATCCGAGAATTTAATTGTCGGAAGAATTGGACCGTTGTTGACCAGCCTCAATGGTTCCCCAGAAAGTATAATTAGACCGATCACCACCACTACCCTACTGATTCATTCAAGCAGAAATTCTAAAAATTGTTCCTCTTCCTATTGTTCTCTGGAGTTTCTTATCTACTTTCCTCGAAGCAAAAAATTTCTAGTTTCCTTTCTTCTTGGATCTGTAGAAAAAAGAGTCCCCAGCAGTCCTCACAGCTTTGTTCCAAAGTGATCAGGTCAGCTTCAAGAATTGCTCCTACTTAAGTTGTGTTAATCTTATATGCCATTTTTTGTGCTGCCATTTGCCTCAGCTGCTTGAATTTTTTGTAGAGTCTGAGTGATGGGTGTCTATTTATACTTATTTGTGAAAAGCTTTTAGTTTTAGTGGCCAGATTCAATTTTTAGAAACATCAAGTATAAAATAACATATTTATTTTTTAAACTTCACTTAATCAATTTCACTTACATTTTAATTTTAAGAAAATGTTTTTATTGAAAGAATTAAAAATTATACTCCCTCCTTCCTATTTTCTTCATATTTCATTTTTGGGATGTCTCAAAACTATATCCTTTTTCCATTTTTAAACATCTAAAAAATTATTTTTTATTTTATTTTTTACTTTTTGACATTAAAAATTATGCAATTTTAATTTTATAAAAACTTTAATTTTAATATTAAATACGTTAAAATCAAATATCTTTTTTAAATTCCATGAAAATCAATACCACATAATCAATTTGGGACGGAGGGAATAGTATATATTGACAAACAATTGTTAGCATTAGAAATTGCAACTAATTTGTAAGGATTCATAAGGCACTTATTTGTTAAAGATGGAAAAGGAAAAACTTACAATTTCAACTAAAAATCTATGTACTACAGGCTCCATTCTAGTGTTCTCAAACAATCAAAATTTCGTACATGATAAATAGTTTGAATTTGAAAATTCAAAGATAAAATATAATAATTTGTGTAAATGATATATTCATATAATTTTAAAATTAAAATTTTAATATCTTCTATTTTTTTTAAAAATGTTAGCGTTTCCCTAATTTTTTCACTATCCACACACGAAGTAATCTCACAAAGATTGTTCTCTTTTAAATTGAAATATAAAATTATTGCAATACTTCAGTGAAGAAAATTTATACTAAATTTCTATTATAGATATCACAACCATTTTGTGTATCTTTTTCTTCAATGAGAAATAGAACAAAGCTTCTGCTCCTTCTTCAATATTTTCTGATTCTTTACTTCCTCTCTTTTGAGACCTATCTCTCCAATGAAATGAATACCATTTTTCCAGGCCAATCACTATCTGGTAATCAAACCATCGCCTAAAAAAATGAAAGGTTTGATCGATGAATTCCTTGAATTCCACTGTTGCAGTTCTTGAGAACAGTGGAAACCTTGTTTTGAGAAATAATTGAAACACTTCAGTCATAGTAGCTCGAAGCTTTGATCATCCTACAGATACTCGGTTGTTTGCTGCCAAGATTGGAATAGATATGGTGACCAAGGAAAGGCAAATTATTGATTAAATACAAACAAAACTCAATTATTGAATAAAACTATTTCTCTCTCTTTAGCTTTTTATAAAGCTTCTTTTTTTTTTTTTTTCCTTTCAGTTAATCATATCAACCATATACTGATATTTGATATTTATACTAGAATAATGCCGCTCCTATAACATTTTTTATTTTTCTTATTCTCCACTTTCGGTGGAGAATCATTTGTGCTCCGCCTTTGGAAACATTATTTGGTGGAAACCACTTTAAAATGCTCCACTAATTATTTTAGCTCCTTAACAGGGCCCCATGACAAATTGGACCGTTGTTGACTAGCCACACTGGTTTTCCTAGAAAGCATAAGACCCACTACCACCACCGGTCTGCTAACTCAAACAGCTGAAGCAGAAATACTAAAAATTTCTTGTTTCTATTGTTCCCTGGATTTTCTTTATCTACTTTCCTCAAAGGAAAAGTTTTTGGTTTCTTTTCTTAGTTGGATCTCTAGAAGTGGTGAAAAGAGCCCAGCAGTCCTCACCGCTTGATTCCAAAGTGATCAGGTAAATCGTCTAATCAGGTAAGCTTCAAGACAGCTCCTACTTAAATCGTCTTAATTATATGCCTGTTTCTGTGCTGCCATTTCTCTTAACTATAATTTTTAGTAGAGTTTGAGTAATGAGTGTGTATTTATAATTGTTTTTTTTTTTGCCTTATTTTTATGTTCATGTTTGTTGGTGGAGTGACCGTTGAATATTAGAGTCTTAATTCTTGTGATCAAGTTCAATTTTTTACATTCTTTAATATAAAAAATGCTAGTTTGTTGCATCATCATCATTTTATGATGGAGGATTTGATTCATTTTATGTGGATCTCATATATAAAATCACTCGAAAAATGCTTGTGATTAATTAAAGCGATGAGATATCATTACATAGGATATGATCATGTCAACTTATAATCTTTCTTCACCAGAAAATTGCACTAGATTAAAGTCTCTGTGTAATGGCTAGCTGTTGCAATTGAAATCCATGACTAATCACTGAAAAACATTAATTATTGCCTAAATATTTCCAAGCACTAGGTGAGGATCTCTTACAGAATTTTTGTTTAATTTTCAAACACGGCATAATCACGATAACATAAGACTTTGGAAGTTATCTTATTTTTAAGAAATTATTTTATTGAATAATTAAAATTTATAATATATTGATAAACAATTGTTAGCATTAAAAATTACTACTAATTTGTAAGGATTCATAAGGCACTTACTTTATTTGTCTATATTTTGAAAATAATTTCTTTTTTATATATAAATACTAATCATTTATATAAATACTTTAATTAGACTTTCCACCTATAGAGTTAGATGATTCAGTAGGTGGTAAAGTTACTATTAATTTAGAATCAAATTGCCATAAGAATTGGTTATATTGACTAATTTCTATCTCAAAATGATTTAATATTTCTCAATTGTATTGAATTACTCGCTTTTATTTGTCGTTCAAGTGTTTGAAAGCCCTAACATGAGTTATTCCAAGTAGAAAATTTTTTTCAAGGAGTGACAAAATTCATTAGATCCATCTTTTGAAAGTGTTTATATAAACATTACATTTTTTTACTACTACTAATATTATATTCATTCATGAAAATTTATGTTAATACTAAAAATGAAATCATTATAAATCATATAGGTACTACATAATAAGTTTGTTATTTTAAGAATTAGAATTTCCTTAAGATTAAAATATGACAAGTATCAAGGTTAGAAATTGATTTTATTTCATTTTAATTTAAAAAATTATGTATTTTGATATTTTATATAATAAAAAATTGCAAAAAAAATAAAAAAGAAAAAATAAGCTTTTTAATTGGTAGAACATACAATTATATTCAATCACTGGAAGCACCAATTGAAGATTATGCCAAGCAAAAAATGAGATGAAAGATTAACTGATTATGCATTGCTCTATCCTCCTTTTATGATAAATAACGTTAGTGTTACACGATGTTTCAATGCATAATATACAAATGTATGATTAATATGAAACTCTTTTATTAATAGAAAAATTGCACACTCTTCCATTTTTTCCTTTTATATCATTTGAATAATGTTCATTGTTGTATCAAAATTTTTAAAGTTACTATCTTAGGTAACGTTTGTTCAAAAATATTGAAATTCATCAAATTAATTATTGTTATACATTTAATATAAAAATATTAGGCTAAAACAACAAAAAAGCTCTTAAACTTGACCATTTTACTTAGATAAGTCCTTATAATGTTATTATATCCAAATAAACCTTTAACCTTTAATTTGCATTTAAATAAATCCTTAATATGTATCCAGCCACAAATCTATAATTTGTACCTAAACTAGTCATTCTCATAAATCAATCTTTGGTTTGAAATAAAAGTTTATTTGAATACAAATTAAATAATAAGAGTTTATTTAAGTAAAATAAAAATATAAAAGCTTATTTAAAAAAGTGAAATAGTTCAAAGACTTTTTTTTAATATTTTATCAAAAATATTATTATAAATGATAATTTAACTAAACTTAAAAGTAATTTAAGGATATTCATTAGCCAAATTCATTCGATAAATTTTTATTTAATTATGTATTTAATATTTCAATAATTTTAAAATTGACTTTTAATAATTTCAAATTGGATTTTAAACTTAAGATAAGGGATTACTTAGGTCGAGTCAAGTTTTATCATCTACTTCTATTCATAATATATTCAATTATTTACTTATGCACCCGAGCAAATTTGAAACAATAATTGATACATGCTTCTCTTTATACAAAAAGCTAGATTCAAATCAATTTAAATCCAAATAAAAAATAAATATACTTGATTACTTATAATTGAAATTTCACTTTAGAAATGTTATTAAAAATTAATTAACTAATTCTAACACAAAGATAGTAAAAGTGAGACATTGAAGATGAAGGAAAAAAGTTTAAATAAGAAATTTTTAAATTGTTAAGGAAGATGAATAAGAAATATTAGATTTTGTTTGGGTTACTATTTCAATTCAATTTTTTGTTATGCTTAATCATTTTGGGGTTTAGATAACTACTATGTTATTAACTTTATAAAATCAGTTTAAATCAAGTTAAGTTAGTTTATTTTTATAATTTTGTGTATTATATTAATTTTTAATTAAATTAAACTTTAAAATGAGTAAAAAATTTATGTATACTCAGTTGGAGTTTTTGAATTGTTTCAAATTTGAGTTGATTAATCATTTTCTTAGCTATATTTTTATGACACTTGTAATAAACTTCAAAATAAAATGATAATATAACATAACGAAAATTTAAGTGCAAAAGTTATGGAGATACTAATGATAATCCTAGAAGAAAATCTTATACTCAAATCTTGCAGAGATTAAAGAATATATCTTCTTTTAAGGATATTAAAATTCATATTACAAAAATATCAATTTAGATCAACAAGTTTATAATAGTTCATTTCTTAATCAAGTTGATGCTATATGGGTTAAGGGAAACAACTCAAACATTTCATTTAAAAGAGATACGATAGTTCATATTTAATTAGGAAAACATATAATTAAATATTATTTGAGTTGTTATGATCCCTTTTAATATTCTTTACTCTTTTCAATTGAAGAACTTGGTTGGCATCAAAATATCAAGGAAATCATTTTTCATGGTGGTAATAAGAATAAAGTAACAATTGGAAATATACCATTTTTTTATTTTTGTAGAAGAAATTTTTTGAAAAAGAACTCAAGATAATAATTGTGAATTTAATATTTTTTTGAAAATTTTATTTAGTTAAATTCATTCCTTTTCAAGTTGTCTATACTTAAACTTTTCTTTTTTTAGTTTCTTTTTTTCCTTTACAAATTACATCATCTAACAAACATTGCAGTTACTTTCTTTTTAGATATATATTTATATATATATCAATGATAATATAATAGTAGATAATTGATAACTTATTAATTAATTATTGAAAATTTAAAAGGAATCAATATAATTTAGTAGTAATTATCAGTTATTTAATGGTTATTCAATAATAATTTAATAGTAAATCATATATAACTTAGTAGTAAATTAGTGATAACATAATAGTAAATGAATGATAATTTAGTATTCAACATTTGATAACTTAGTAGTAAATCAATAATAACATATAGTAATTGTATAATAATTTAGTAATAAATCAAGTATTTGTAGTTATAAATGTGTAACAACATAATAATAAATCGATAATAACTTATTAAAAAAAAGAAGTGATAACTTAATAGTTCATCATTGATAACTTAATAATAAATCAATAATAACTTAATAGTAAATTAGTGATACTTTGATAATAAATCATTTTTGGTTTAATAGTAATTAATTGATAAATAACTTAATGGTAAATTAATGATAATGTAGTAGTAAATATTGATAATTTAATAGCTAACCATTGAAATTATAAAAGTTAATCAATAGAGAATAGTTAATCAGTGATAATTTAATAGTAAATTATAGATACTTTAGTATCATTGATAATTTAGTAGTAAATTGATAACTTAATACTAAATCACAAATAACGTAGTAGTAAATTATTAATAACTTAGTTGTAAATTAATGATAATTTAATAGTAAATTAGTTAATCAATGATAACTTTATAATAAATTATCAAAAAATTACTAGTAAATCAATTATAGCTTTATAATAAATAATTAATAACTTAGTTACAAATCATAAAGAATTTAATAGCAAATTATTCATAATTTAATGTTAAATCATTAATAAATTAGTAATAAATCATGAATAATTTATTAGTAAATCATTGATAACTTAGTAGTTAATCAGTAAGATCTTAATTTTTAATTATTGATAACCTTTTTTTATACTTGAAGTTGCTAGAAATTGAGCCTTGGTTACTAGCATAAACAAAACCAAATCTTTCTTCTTGGGAGTCAGGATTAATCTACCATGAAATTATTCAATGAAAATTTTAGTACCAAAATTCTCAATTTGAATAAAGTAATAATATTATTATATAAAAAGAAATTATCTTATATATTTTTAGTAGATTTTTTCAAACTCTATATTTTTTAGTTGTAAATGCATAACAACATATTAATAAATTAATAATAGCTTAATAAAAAATAAATGATAACTTAATAGTTAATCATTGCTAACTTAGTAATAAATTAATGATAACTTAATAATAAATTAATTTAAATTTAATAATAATTAATTGATAAACTTAGTAGTAAATCATAAATTAGTTGTAAATATAATTTAATAGTTAATCATTGAAAACTTAAAAGTAAATTAATATAACATAATCGTAAAACATCAATAATTAAATAGTTAATTAGTGACAATAGAAAATCATGAATAATTTAATATAACTCAATGATAAATTGGTAGTAAATTATGGATAATTTAAGGCAAATATGTGATAATTTCATAGTAAATAATTGAAAATTAAGTACTAAATATATTTAATGTAGCAGTAAATCACTAATAACTTAGTTATAAATTAGTAATAATTTTGTAGTAAATTAGTTAATCATTGATAACTGTGAAATAAATCATCAATAAATTTGTAATAAATAAGTTATAACTTTATAATAAATCATCAGTAAATTAATAGTAAATCATCAATAATTTAGTATTAAATCATTCATAAATTAGCACTAAATTAATGATAATTTTAGAGTAAATCATTGATAATTTAGTTGTAAATCATTGATAATTTAATAATAAATCATTGATAACATAATAGTAAATTAATGATAATTTAATTGTCAATTATTAATAACTTTTTTATATTTGTAGTTGCTAGGGATTAAATTTTGATTATTAGCATAAACAAAACTAAAACTTTTATCCTGAAAGATTAGGATAAATCTAATATGAACTTATTAAATAAAAAAATTTAGTAAAAAAATTTTAAATTTGAATAAAATAATAATGTTATTATATAAAATGAAAATTCTTATATTAGAATGAAACCCACACTTAATTACGGCAATCAATTTTAGATATATGATAAT
This sequence comes from Durio zibethinus, assembly GCF_002303985.1. The sequence goes on from NW_019168270.1 coordinate 15,139,480, forward strand.
ACAAATTTTATCAATGATTACCAAAAATATATTAATAATTATCAAAATTATAGAAAAGGCTATCAAAATTACATCAAAAGATTACCAACATTTTATAAAAAAATTTACCAAATTTGTATTAATGGGTAAAAAAATTTATCATAAATTATCAAAATAATATGGAAGAATACCAAATATGTATAAAAAAGTTACCAAATTTTTTTATTTTTCTTATTCTCCACTTTGGTAGAGAATCATTTGGTCAACACCTTTGGAAACATTATTTGGTGGAAACCACTTTAAAGTGCTCCACTAATTATTTCAGCTTCTTAACAGGGACCCATGACAAATTGGACCGTTGTTGACTAGCCACACTGGTTTTCCTAGAAAGCATAAGATCCACCACCACCATCACCGGTCTACTAACACAAACAGCTCAAGTAGAAATACTAAAAATTGTTCTTGTTTCCATTGTTCCCTGGAGTTTCTTATCTACTTTCCTCAAAGGAAAATTTTCTGGTTCCTTTCTTATTTGGATCTCTAGAAGTGGTGGAAAGAGCCGCAGCAGTACTCACAGCTTGATTCCGAAGTGACCAGGTAAGCTTCAAGGACGGCCTCTACTTAAATTGTCTTTATTATTTGCCTGTTTCTGTGCTGCCTTTTCTCTTAGCTCTTTATTTTAATAACCATAGAACTTGCTTTAGGTGTAACTCTCTTGAAGTGGTAGAAACAGAGTAGAGGAAAGAGCCCTTGCAATTGCAACACTGAATCCACAAACTTTTCAAGACAGCCAATTCAGGTTATTATATGCTTCAACAACATTAACCGCTTCAATGAACTGCACCTTGCCTTTACTGCATTTATTTATGTTCAATAATAACAAAGGAAGAACAAACTTCTAATGTTCCATTGTACAAATAAATTTTGCCTGTATTTAATTACTACTTTTATGGCTTAAATATTAAAAAGACCATAACTTAAAATTAAATAATCATTCAAGTTCATATTGTTTTATTGTAATCAATTGAACTATCAAATATTTATTGCAATCAATAATTAATTTTAATTCAAGAGTTTTTTTTTTATACTAAAACCTTTTTTTCCTAGTCTTTTTCAATTTTTCAACATTACATACCAACATATTAATTTATATCATTATTAAATGGATATGTGTAAATTATATAAATTAAAGTCTTTTACACTCTTCACAATTGAACATATGTCTTAGTGTGCCTTTAAACTGTATTTCTTTTTAAATTTACAGATCGACAGAAAGAAAGAGAAGTAAAAAAATTTGAAGCACAAAGGTGGGATTCTTCTCAGTGAACTTCTGGAGTTTTTGATAATTGAAAGTACCACGTTGATTTCTACATTTTTCTTATTAATTATTTGTATAGGTCGAATTGGTGTATAAGGGAGTCGCAACAGTCTAGCAGCTCCTCATCCTCACATCTTGATTTACTTCAAGTGATAAGGTAATCTTCATGAATTATGCTGTAGTTATAGTAAATTTTGTTTGGAAAAGTCTGAGTTTGTGGGCAGGGATTGGAACATAATTTTATGTCCTTTTCACTATTAGAAAATTTATTTTTGCTGACAAAATTTACCAACGGAATTTTTCATTAGTGATAGATAAGTTGGTATTACTAATCTGTTGATAATGCAAAAAATTCATCGATAATTATTGATGAAATTTTTTGTCGGTATTAATTCCGTTGATAAATTCAATCGGTAATAATTTCGATAGTAATTTGTTGGTAATCTGTTGGTAAAAGTGTTGTTAATTCATCGGTAATTCATTAGTAATCTGTTGATAATCAGTCGGTATTCTCTTGGTAAGACTTATTTTTTAATTATATTTAATATATTTTATTTATCATTTTATTTTTTTAATTTATTTTCAAAGTAATTACATGAATACTAAATATATATAAATAAAAAAATAAATAAAGTGCTCCATTCTATTTATAAAAGAATGTAAAATATTTTGCAAAATTGTTTATGAATTCTATTAAATAAAAATACAAAAAATACATATATGTTACAAATTCCATACAAATATTTGGTAATGGACGTAAGTCAAATAAACAAGTACTTTCAATATAAAATAATAAAAATACCTACAAAATAAAAAAAATTAGAATATAAATTGAAAAAATTAAGGCAAATTAAATTCCTACAACATCAGAATTGAAAATTTAAGGCCAAAAGAGGAGTGTTGTGCCGACCAAGACTTAAAAACATAACTACAGCAAATAGCATAACAGCATATATACCATTTCTCTATTTGCATGTCAATCTTCAGATAACAGGTTCATTCCACGAGTAACAGAAACTCAAGTTACCTTACAATATTAATAGTGATTAACAAATTCATTTTCACAGGCAAAAAGAACAATGATAAAAAGATGGAATATTTTAAAAGATGATGAACCACTATTACCTTCTAAGTATTGTGCACAAATGATATGCATACATTTGGCCTATCAAACTAGACATTATGCTGGAGCATGATTCGAAACCCACAACTTAAACCTAAGATTCAAGGTAACCGGACCTCCCTTGCCATTGAAACAATGCCTCATTGGCGATATCATTTGAATTTAAAATTCTTTTTATATCTTTTTATCACACCTTTCATTATTTTACTCTTACACCTCAATTTTTCTTCCAGCCCACCCAAGACAAGAACCCTGACTTCACCCCTGATCAAAACAATAGTTTAAGAAATTATAACTAAGAAACTAGGACAACTTTTCAGAAATTAAAATTAATTTAATTGTATTTCTAGAAAATAAAGAATTTATTTTGCTAATTGTTTTCCAAAAAATTAAGTTTACTTGCCTTAAAGGACTACCAATTTCGTTTTCATTAGTATAACTTTTCACAATTTCTCCAAATAGTTTACAAACCTCGCTTTATTCATGTATTTTGGGAGCATAATTACCTTTGGCAAAGCTTCGTTAGAATTCATCCTTTCATTTCCAAAGTACCACATAAAATAATACAGTGCCAATTAGAAGGTCAAATCAAATCAGGTTATTGGAATCTAAAGGATATTTTAGCATAAAGGTCTAATTATTCTATATTCAAATTTAAATTGAAACTAACCACCAAAATTTTAGTTACTGAAGCTTTAGCTCAAGTAGCAGTTAGAATTGAAAAGAGAAAATGTTACATCACAAATTAAGTAGGGCCTCAACAAAATATATAAATAAGAAAATTTCAAGGATGAAATTCAATCGATGGTTAATCAAGGAAAGTAGAATTGAAAGAAGAACACAAGCATAACATCTTATATTGGCTTTTCAATCCACAGCGGATCTAACTAATGACATTGGCCATTAAAAGTTGTAATCTAAGCAACAGGATAGGAACTGAATTAAAGAAAAAAACACAAAAGGAAAGAATATAAAGCTGACCTGATGTTGACATTATTGGAGGGGAGCGCGAGAGAAGAAAAGAGAGGGAAGAGGGGAGAGCGCTGTCTTATGAACAGACCGGCAGAACAGCTTCACAGCGACGAGGAGAGGGGGAGAGATTTTGAAGATACTGCAGGTTTAACACACCTCAGCAAGAATTCATTATTTCTACAAGAAATAATATAAAACAAAAATGACAACAAAACACAACTATTCGATACAGAAACTTAATCATCACATCAATTTTAAGCAGAAAAAATTTGAATAAACACTATATGACAAAGCAAACGATCAATTGAAATGCCCTGCCAATCAAAATATACTAAACGGTCCTATAAATAACTAATAGATCAGGTAGGCTGGCATTTATAGATTGCATATTACCATATTATCCAATATTAACAAAGTTAAAAAATATAAACATCTAGAAAAACTTTCACCCGACCAACCATATGTAAATGTAAGCAAGTATTTCACTATGAGGTGACAAATTTCAGCATATATAATTCAATATTACAAATAAAGTCATAGATGTTGCCTTCTATTAAATTTGAAAAGGCAGAAGCAGCCTTCGATCTGAGGGCAATGAAATGGTCTATTTTAAAAGGTCAAATGGAGTTTGCCTAAAAACAACCCAACGCTACTAAGAAGATTAATCTGATTGTCAATGCAGTACCAATAAACAAAAATAACAGATCCAAAGAATCAAACTGTAATTGAGGATTGGATGCAAATCTGACAGATTCCCACACCACCGATTTGAAATGGAAAGAAGTAAATGCCAATAGATCTACAGAATCAAGCCCCAATTTAGTATAAAATCAACAAAAAATTTTTAATTTCAATAATTATTATTAAATTTTAAAAACTATTAAATATAAAAAATTTTCAAGACAAATATAAATCTTAATATACCTCAAACCCAAATTTACTATAAAATCAATATAAATCTTAAACATCTAAAAGTCAATAAATTTATAACAAAAACCCAACAAATCTCAATAATACTCAACAAATAAAAAAAATACTTAACAATACTCGATAAAAAACTCAACAAAAATTAACAAAAAGTTGAACACAACAAAAAATGAACAAATCTATAACATAAAACACAACAAATCTCAACAATCTACAACAAAAAGTTAAACAATAAACTCAAAAAAATAAATTAAAAAAAAAACTTGAAAAATCAAAAAGCTTATTACCAATAGTGGAAAGGGGGATGATCGGCTGACTGGCGAGGGAGAGGGGCGGTCAAGAGGGAAGAGAGAGAGAGATGGGGGTTTGATTTTAGGGATTATGATTTAGGGGGGAAATCCATCAGTAATAGACAATCATAAAAAAAAATTTTCAGAAATTTTTTTTAGCGATAGAATTTTTCTGTTGGTAATTTAGCAATAATAATTTTACACAAGAATTACCAACAGAATATTTCATCTGTAATTTTCATGGTTATTCATGGCATATGTTTACTTACGGATTACCTATGAAATTAAATCCATCAATAAATTCCATCGATAAGTCATTAGTAAACCGTCGATAATTACCGGTGAAAAAATTCTGTCCGTAAAATTTCGTCAGTAATAAAGGCATTTCTGCTGGTGTTTTAGTCGTGGGACATGGTTCCTAGGTCATCCATTTATGTTTGAACTTTAGTTTGTAAACTTAATATGTTGATCAATCTACTATTGAATTAATCATCAATATGGCAATTTTGATGTAGGGACATTAAAGCTAATACAATGTGTGACTTTGTTGGGCCAATCCTTAAAGTTATAATGTTCATCGGCCGTCCAGCTATAAGATATCTTAATTACCGCAGAAAATTCAACAAATATGTGGATGATTTCAAACAAGCTCAAGCAGATTTGCTAGCTAGGGAGGCAGATATTCAACAACAATTGCAAGACGAGCATCATTTTGGGAAAAAGCCAAAGCAGGAAGTTGAAAGTTGGCTCAGAAAAATAAAGGAGAAGCTTGCTGATGCTCAACGTGTTGAAGATAAAGTCAGTAAAGGGAAATCTCTCTTTCGTTCTTGCCTAGGGAAGCGTGTTTATGAAGCGACTCAAGCATTGAAGGAAGTGAAAGCCGAAGGTCATTTCTGTGGGAGCTTGGCGGTTAATGACCTCTCTATCACAGTTGCTCAACTACCAACATCAGAATTGGCAGGTGAGACTAATGTAAAAGAAGAAATTTATAACTATTTGATGGGAAATGAAGTTAGAATAATTGGAGTGTGTGGGATGGGAGGAATAGGCAAAACAACCATTATGAAGCATGTCCATAACAGGTTGTTGGAAGAAACCAAGTTTAGCAAGTTGATTTGGGTAACTGTAACCCAAGACTTCGATATTCGAAGGCTGCAAAACAACATTGCAAGACAATTGATGGAAGAGTTGTCACATGAAGAAGATACAACCATACGTGCAGCAAAGTTATCAGAAATGTTGAGGAAACACCGGAGGTATGTGCTAATATTGGATGATGTATGGAGCAGCTTTTCTCTTCAGGACATCGGAATCCTTGAGCCAACAGCAGATAATGGATGCAAATTAGTGTTGACAACACGTTCAGAAGAGGTTGTTAGAACAATGGGCTGTAAGAAAGTCCAAGTACTGTGTCTTTCTGCAGATGAGGCTTTTCAGTTATTTTTAAGCAAAGCTGGACAAGACATGTTGCCTAATCCAACTTTAGAATCGATTATGAAAGATATTGTGGGAGAATGTGATGGACTTCCTCTTGCAATTGTCACAATAGCTGGTTGTATGAGGGGAATATCTAATCCTCTTCTGTGGGAAAATGCTTTGGATGAGTTGAGAAGTAACATCAGAAGCATCCAGGTGGTGCAAGAAAAATTGTTTAGATGTCTAAAATTTAGCTATGATCATCTAAGACAAACAGACCAGGGTTGTTTTCTATGTTGTGCTTTGTATCCTGAAGATTATGAATTCAAAAAAGAGGAAATCATTGACTATTGGATGGAAGAAGGACTTATAGATGAAATGGGAACTAGAAAAGCAATGGAAGGTTGGGGTCATTCTATTTTGCAGAAGCTCATAGAGAATTGTTTGCTAGAAAGGGTTGGGGAAGGTACACAAATAAAGATGCATGATGTTGTTCGAGATATGGCATTGGATATTACAAAAAAAGGTTTTTTGGTAAAAGCTGGTAGGCAATTGAAAGAGCTACCAAATGAGGAAGAGTGGACTGAAGATTTGGAGAAGGTTTCTCTAATGAACAATTACATATCAACAATTCCTCCAAATATGAAGTCTCCAATATGTCAAAAGGTCACAACCTTGTTACTCTCAAGAAATTCATTGAAAGAAATTCCAGAATCTTTCTTTGGGCACTTTCCTAATCTTAAGATTCTTGATCTTTCTTATAATCCTCTTACGAAGTTGCCGAATTCTATCTCTAATCTGGAGAGTCTCACTGCATTGGTGCTGCATGGTTGTCGCCATATAGATAATCTGCCATATTTATTGAAGCTTCAAGCTTTGAAGAAATTGGACCTTGGAAGAACTTCAATCAAGGAAATCCCTCAAGGTTTGGAAATGTTAGTAAATCTTAGGTATCTCAATCTTGGACTTACTAACTATTTGAAAGAGATCCCCAATGGATTATTGTCGAAATTGTGTCGTATTCAGTATTTGGCAATACATCCAGCATCAACAGGAGCGAAAGAGATAAGGGAATTGAACAAGTTGGAAGTTTTTGAAGGTTGCTTTAGTGACTTGGGTGACTTGAACACGTATTTTAGTCAGAGAAAAAGGCTTCATAAATACTTTATTTGGCTGAGCCCCAATCCCTTGTTGAAGGGTGTGTTATTCAATGAACAAGTTTATATTGGATACATGGATCATAGTAATATTGTTGTATTTGTGGGTTATAATATTAATTCGGGAGATGGTATTAGACTTCCATATGATATTCAACACTTAGGATTTATTGAGTGCAAAGGTTTGAGAAGCTTAAACGATATTTGTGGGTTGAAAGATGCAACTAATTTGAAGGGATGTACATTTGCGAAATGTGAGGAGTTGGAGTCCATTTTTCCATCGGGTTGCCAACTTCAAACACTTGAGTCACTAAATCTAAGTGATTTGCACAATTTGAAGGCTATAGTTGGAGAGTCATCAGCAGGTGCATTTTCCAGCCTCAAAACAATCTGTATATTCAGTTGTACAAAAATAAAGAATTTGTTCTCAGCTAAGTGGGTTCTGCACAACTTGGAAGAGGCCACTGTTGGGCATTGTGACGAAATGGAGGAAATAATAGTATCAGAGGAAGAAGGAATAGGTACCATCAAATATAATCTTCCCAAATTACGGATATTGCATTTGGTGGAACTACCACATTTGAAGAGCATTTGCAGTAAAAATGGAGTAATGGTTTGTGATTCTCTCCAATGCATTGATATAAGGAATTGTCCAAAGCTAAAGCGGCTTCCCCTGTATCTTCCCCTGCTTGACCATGATACGGAAAAACCATCTCCTCCTCCTTCTCTCAAGGAAATCCGCGTGCATCCAAAAGAATGGTGGGAATCATTGGAGTGGGACCATCCCCATGCAAACAATGTCCTTCTACACTTCCTCAAGTTCCCGCATAGCCTCTTCGAGCAACCGATGGAGGAGTATCTTTAAAAGCATAATGTGAGTCTTTTTTAACTATACAATTGCAAATCTAGTTTCATCTTATTATTTTCTTTTTATTTCATTTTTGTAGAGTTTAACTATAACATGCTAACATGCTAATACTAGTATTTAGTATCACTACTTTTTCTTTGCTAGATGCATGAAGAGGGAAGAAGGTTGCATGCGTTATTGCTGAAGTAAATCATAATCCAAACATCTATTGCCTTCTGATTTTGATGTTCTTTACTTTGTAATTCTTTTTTTTTTTTTTGGCCAGTTGCAATTATGGATTCAATTCCTAAAAATTGCGTCGTTGATTGTAATGGACAGATGATGTTATGTACCTTTCTTTCTGATGTAATATAAGTAATAATAATGTACAGCTGTCCAGGTAATCATCTTTTAGAAGAAATTTAAACATCAAGTGGGTGAATAGATGCAGTTTTCAAACAATGAGTTCAGCTGCAAACTTTCCCTTATAGTGTTTATTTCTCCAATCTTGTCAGACAAAACTATAATTATCAAAATGCTAAACTAAACTTTAACTGGACAGGAGGATTTCATTTACCTGATAACTCAGCTTTAGTCTTCCTTTCCCAGTAACAGAGACGATAATCTGGTCTTAATAATTGTTCCATTTTTGGTAACGTTTGTCCAATTTACAAATTTTTCCTTTCGCATGTGTAATTTTTGTCTTTAAAAATTCTATTTAATAAATAATTTTTTTGAATACAATGATAATAATATTAATAATAATAAATGCTAATAGTTTAATTTTGGTTTTGGTATATATATAAGTAAAATTTGATAATTTTGATATAATTTGGGTTTTGATAACCTTTGATATGTTTTGATAACTTTTGTTAAATGTGTCATAACCTTTAATAATATTTTAATAACTTTCGATATAATTTTGGTACCTTTGGTATTAGTTTGGTAGCTTATGATATATTTTTTTAACCATTGATGCAAATTTGATAATTTTTTTATAAAATTCTGATAACCTCTTAATGTAATTTTTCCAACTTTCATATAATTTTGGTAACTAGATATATTTTTGGTAATCATTGATAAAATTTAAGCCATCCCGTTGCAAAAAGTGGGTTCCATTCTAATATGAGATAAATTTTTTTATATAATAATATTATTGCTTCATTCAAATTTAGAATTTTTTACTAAATTTTTTTATTAAATAGGTTGATGATACGTTTACCCTAGACTAACATGATGAAAGTTCTAGTTTCATTTCTGTTAGTAACCAAAGTTCAATTCTTAACAATTTCATATACAAAAGAAAGTTATCAATGATTTGCAATTAAATTATTATTGATTTATTATTATGTTATCATTGATTTACTACTAAGTTGTCAATTATTTACTATTGAATTATCAATGATTTACTGCTAAATTATCTTTGGTATACTAATTTATGAATGAATTACTATTGATTATTGATGATTTAATACTAAGTTATTGATAATCATTATATACATAAAACTCAAATATTTTATAATAAATGCCAAGTCTTTTTTACATAAATTATAAATTTATACATCTTAATTTTGTTACATAAAACACAATAAATCTTTGATTGTCTAATATTTATTTGGATTATTGACTTTTGATTTTATTGTATTCATTTTTTCAAACCATTATATATATATATATATATATAACTCAAATATGTTATAATAATGCCAAGTCTTTTTTACGTATATTATAAATTCATACATCTTAATTTTATTACATAAAACACAATAAACTTTTGAATGTCTAATATTTATTTGGATTATCGACTTTTGATTTTTTTGTATTCATTTTTTTAAAACTATTGTTTTTAAAATATATTGATTAACCTTTTAATTTTGTAACATTTATATTTTTGACTTTTGATTTTCTTGTGACTCTTCTCTCTCTTTTAAGGATGCGAGTTATATGAGTGTCTTTTATGTATATGTTACTCTTTTTTCTGTCAATTATTGTTTGTCATATTACTTTAATTATTGACTTTTGATTTTCTTGTATTCATTTTATTTAAACCATTATTTGTTAAAATTTATTAATCAAACCTTCGATTTTGTAACATTTATATTTTTTAATTTTGAGTTTATTGTGATTTATGGTTTTAACAGTGAGAGTTATATGAGTTTCTTTCATGTCTTTTTTACACTTTTTTCTCCCAATTCTTATTTGTCATATTACTTTAATTATCGATTTTTTATTTTCTTGTATTCATTTTTTCTAAAACCATTATCTGTTAAAATTTATTAATCGAATCTTTGGCCTTATAACATTTATATTTTTTACTTTTAATTTTCTTGTGACTTATGGTTTTCCATCCCTTTTAAGGATGAGAGATTATATGAGTGTCTTTTATACTTCTATTACACTTTCTTCTCTCAACTCTTATTTGTCACTTTATTAATTATGAGATTTTGTTTTTTATTGTTTTGTAGTTTTGATAATTTTATAAATTTGCAATTTTTTAATCATGATCTATGATTTTTGTTTTTTGGCATTTCACATTTGTTTATTAGTCAATTGATGTATTTTTTAGTGTTTTTACTTTTTTACCATGATCTTTTTTTTTGGCAGTTTAAGTTTGCTATTAACGATTACTAATCATGAGGTTTGTTTATTATTATGTTTTTATTTTTATACTTTTTTTAATTTTTAATTATGATTTATGATTTTTTTGCATTTCAAGTTTGTTTCTTAGTCAATCAATGTATTTTTTATTGTTTGTATTTTTATAATTTTTATCACATTTTTTTTTATAGTTTAAACTTGACTATTAATAAATTAGAATATACCATGATTGATGATTATCTCTTAAAAATATAATTGGATGATCAAAATTTATGTTTGTCAATTGTGAGATGTTTATAATTTTAAGACTAAACAACATATTAGTATAAAAATGATGTTGATTGATAAAAAGGTATATATGTTTTTTCTTTGTTTTTGTCATGTTATTTTCTTATCGTTAATTTTTTTATTATTTTTTAATTAAGTCGTAGGCATGAATATTGTTTTTTATATTATTTACTTATAACTTTTGATTTTCTTTTTTTTAGATTATATAAATTTTTTAAATCTTTTATATATTTTATTTTTTAGATTTTTGGTACATAACATGTTACTAATCATGAGATTTGTAAGCATCGTCTTTATGTTTGCATCTTTATAATTTTTTATTTTTTTATATGATCCATTTTCAATGTTTTTACTGTTTAAATATATCTATTTGGTATTTGAGACACCTTTAGAACCCATTTTTGTTTATGCCTTTTGAATTTCTTTTATTAAACGATAAATAAATTGTTACAATGAGGACTGAAAGATTTGATTTATCAATTGTATCATAATTTTCATTTTATTTTTAAAGTATGAATTAATATTTTATTTGCATTTTATTTTTAGGGAATCAAGTTAACATAAAATTTGCTTCTTTTTCTATTTTTTTTCATTGTGTTTGATTTTTTTACAAGAATTTTAAATTTTTGGTAATGTATGAGTTAATTGACAGTGGAAGGTTATATTCAAGTTTCAATATTTGGATAAGATTTTGATTCCTTTTATTATCCCATGTTTTCCTCATTTTTTTTTTTCTCTTAATCCATTTATTGATTTTTTTCTCTCTATTTCTTTCTTTCCATAATTTTCATGTGATAATTAAACAATAAAATATAGATATTTAATGTTTTTATATTCATTTATATTATTAACAAATTAATGTTATCTTTAGAAGATTTCTTTTGACTTTTAATGGTTTCTGTAAGTGATTATAGCTTGATTTTTTTTATGTTAAGGTAGTAGCGGAGATTTTTCAAAAACCAAATATCAATTTAGTTTTTTTTCTCAATAAAAAAGCATTATTCGTCATTTGGGTAGTCATTTTCTTTCTTATTTTTAAAATTTTGAAATTAATTAAAATGATAGATATAAAGGTCTAAAAGGATAAAACTAATTAAACTAATTATAATATGACTAAAATAATCATATAATTCTTATGATTTTATAATATGTCATGTACAACATACTTATAAAATTAATAAGTTTTGCAAAATAAATGCATTTTAAAATGAAGACTTTTTTTTTAAATTTTTAGTATTTAAAAATGAAATGTCACACTTGCAATTACATTCATGGTTTAAATTTATGTAGTTTGTGTGTCATAACGTCTAGATCAGGGGATCTATCGTTAGACGTTAACTTGAAAGAGTCATCACTAATCTTTTTTTATCTAGGTGCGATTGATCACCTAAAAAAACTATCCTTTCAAGGAATACATAAGCCTAAAGGTCCCTAAAAGAATAGGTTCAGGTCTACTAACCAGAATAGGGTTCGAGAGTATGGTTACGTGTGAGGAAGGTTATAGCACCCTCACAACGCCCATCAAAAGATGGTACCAGCTTAATTTTCAGTTATCCAATAAGCCTTAAAAATTTACCAAGTAATTAATTATTGGAAATTATTCTCAATTGACTCTAATACTTTTAGTAGAAAATTGAGAAAATTCTCTCACCTCAAGAGTATGCAAGGAAACTACTATTTCACTTGTAGAGGCTCTATCGTCAGATTATTTAACATTCAAGAAAATTCAAAAAGGAAAAGAAATAAAATGAAAAAAAAAATGAATAATGATTCAGCTTTAGATATAAATCCTTTTCTCTTCAAAAACTCATTGCTTTTGTATAAGAAAAATTGATACTTTCAACTTTTCCCCAAAATGTTTTTCTGAAACTTTAATTTCCAGAAAAATTGATACTTTCAACTTTTCCTCAAAAATAATTTTTAGAAAACTTATTTTCAAGGAAAATTGATACTTTCAACTTTTCCTTAAAATGTTTTTTTTTTATTTTATTTAAAGAAAATCATTTAAAAAAATAAAATAAAATAAAATAAAATAATGAATACTAAATAATTCTAATCTAATCAATAAATAATAATAATAATAAATAAATAAATAAAAACCTTTGGAATGGCTCAGCTCGGCTGGGAAACAGCTCAGCTCAAGACAAAAGGTGGCTCGAAGACACGGCTCGGGGAAGTTGGCTCGACTCCAGGGATCGGCTAGCACGTAGGTTAACGAATCGGGTTGGGTCAGCCCAAACAAAAACACGTGGATCCTAGTAACCTATTAACACTAAAACGACGTCGTTTTGCGTAGGTATAAAAGGCAAAAAACATGTTTTTTTTCTTTAGATGCGCCTTCCCCTTCTCTCTCTTCCCCTCAGCTTTCTCCTCCTTCTCTCTACCCGAAGAACCAACCTAGAATCCAGTTGAATTTCCATCAGATTTTGGAAAATAACGTCGAAAACTTCAAAGTTAGCTGAAAAACTTGTCGAAAAATTCAAGGTTCGTCGAAAAATTTCACCGGATTCTGGAAAAATTTCAAAAATTTTCCAAAAAAAAAAAACTTAAAAATAAAATCAAAAAAATCTTCTAAAAATCCTAAACTCCCTCTAAACACCTTTTGTTTCTGTTTCTTCCCTGTTCTCCTTCTCATGTGATCTTTGTAGACCTATTTATAGGAATTGATCAGAAGAATTTCTGATCAATCCTAATTCCTTCTTGGATTGAGATTCAATCTTTGAATCCAATCTGGACTTTGATTGAATCCCAAATTCACGACAAAATTCCAACTTTCTGATCAATATCCTTTAATCCCAACCAAAAAAAAGAAAAAAATAATAGATAAATAATAAATAAAATATATCAATAAAATATATATATTAATAGATAAATAATAGATAATAGTTAATAATAAAAATTTATATACATTAATAGATAAATAATAATATATATTAATAAATGAATATATATTAATAAATAATAAATAAATAAGATACAAAAAAATAAAATGGGCTTACTCATTTGGACCAGGCCCAATTGATCCGGGCCTGGACCAAATTGGGTGTCTACATTGTAGATAATTATTTTCAATATATTTAACATTTTAATTCTCTAATCTTAAATTTAAAGTTATGATTTCTATTTTATTGTTTTTTTTGTCTTCCAAAAAAGTCTACCAACAATCAAATCATTTTTATGAATAAAACAACAAAGAAATTAAAAATATTTCATTTATTTTATTTGTGGTGAGTAAATAAATCTTTTCGTACTTATTTGATTGTTTATCTTGCTATAATTTTAAGAGATCTAAAAAAAATTAGCCTTTTTTGTAATTTGAGATTATGAATATTTAAAAATTGAAGTTACTTTCAAATTTTTTTATCTATTTCTTGAGAATTTTTTTACATTATATTATTACTAATAAAAAAAGTTAAATATTTTTTTGCCATCAACATTAGATTTAATAATAATAATAATAATAATAATAAAATAAAATCAACAATTTTCAAGTAAAATAAAATACTCAATTGAAATCTCCAAGAATATTCTAAAAATTAAAACATTTTTCTTTTTTGCTAATTAACAATTAGGTCTTAACATTTTTATTTTGTAAGTCTTGATTTGAGCGAAATAAAAGAGACAAGCTTTATTATATAGAAGAATATTAGACCAAAATACTTAGTTAAATTATTTATGATTTTTTTTTTTACTTCATTTCCATATACTCTGAGTGATTATAATTTAGTATAATAATACAACTTTTTATTGATTTTTCCTTTTAAAAGGCACAAACATTCACATTAGGAAAGTAAAAATGTTAATATTCAATATATATATAGGGTTTATAAATCTCATGACTGAATTTATTTACTTTATTATTTTTAAATTTAATATTTTTTATTAAAATAATAACTTAGCTTGATTAATAAAAATGGATATATTTGCTATTTTTTACAATAACTGCTTAAAATATAAGCTTCAATGGAAGATGTAATAATATAATTTTTGTATAGTTTTTTCTTCTAAAAAGATCAAAATGCATAAATATTATTTGGAAAAATGTTATGTGAATTTGAAAGGAAGCTAGGAGTTTAATATAACATTAATAAATATTATAAAAATGGTAATAAATTTTATTTTTTTTTTACATATTCTTTGAAATTTACTACTCATAAAACAACATTTTAACTTGGTTAATAAATATTTTTATTTCTCTTCTTATGCACCTATTGTTTAATTAAAATATATGTTAGAGTGATGATTTATATAGTAAAACCTTTTATAATAAACCAGAAGGTGGATAGTGTTTATATTAGATATATATATATATATATAAAAAAAAACTCAATTGGATTCTAAGGGTTTAATTTCAATTTCAGAAATCTCATGGTTAATTAAATTTATTTATTTATTTTCATATTTTATTTGTAAATCAATTCTTTTCAAAAGAAAACCTTAAATACTTCTTTTATTTTTTTCAGTCACATTCATAGTTAAAAACATGAATTAAAGTGATAATTTATAATAATAGAACTTTCATTTGAATTCCTGCTTTAAAAATATAAAGAAAAGACTAAAGTTGTTAATACGTATCGGATAATGTTCAATGTTTTAAAAAAATATGGTATATATCAATACCAATTGTTTTGGCATATTATTTCAAATTTTTTGGTTTAGTACAAATATAGTTATAAACATGCATAAACTTGTACATTATAATACTATTAATAATCTACAAAATAAATATGCAATATCTTCAAAAATCAAATAAATAAGTTTAAAAGTATAAAAATACCATCATAAATTTTTTATGATATTTTAAACACTTAATTTGATTATATGATATTCAAATAAGTATCTTTTTCCATGTAAATATTAAGATAAAAACAATTAGATGAAAAAATTGACCAAGGCTTTATGATTTTTAAACTTTATAAAGGGAGCACAATTGCTTTCTTGAAAGAGATTGAAGTATTTACAAACTTTGGTTTGAAAAATAAAGTATAACATTATAAACTTTGGTTTGAACAAATAAAGTATAAAGGAAAATAAGTTACAATAAAAATAAAGAAACTTAATTTTTAAGGGTTATTTGTTAGAATTTTCCATAAGTGGATTACTATTAATTGGTGATTTTAATTTAATAAAATCGGCTGTTTGATTTAGTGCTAATATGAGACAAGCATTTAAATAACAGGCTAAGGTCCATTGTTCACTTCTCATCATTTGGTAACTGCCATTGAAAAACTATTATAAGAAAGAGAAAAGCAAAGAGAAAATTATAGCCACTTTAGATCGTTGCTTTCGTAATTTCAGAAAAAACTACCCAAACAGGTATGCCTAATCTTGTTGATACATGTATGTGTTCTAATTTTCACACAATGATATTGGGTTTATGCTTCATGTTTATCGAAACTTGATTGTGTGAATTAGAAACCTAATTTCATGATTATTTAATTAATGTTTGGATTAATTACTAGCTTGGGTGATTTTTTTATTATTGAAACCTTTAAATTTTGATCGTTATTATGTAAAATTATAAAGGCTCTGTTCCTCTTTGAGAGGATCAAATCCATATAAGGATAGTTTTCTAATTCCTTATATAGGAAGAAATCAGGGTTCAAAGTTTTTTGTTACAAGTTTTTATTAAAATTTTGTTTTCATTAAAATATGAATACTTTATGTGTTTAATTTGAAATTGATCATTGGATCATGTCTCAAATATGTTATAAATTTGAATTGTAGTGATTAATTTCATAAAATATTGATGTATGGTGACCGATTGTGAAAAAAACAAAAATGGGTATGTTATGGGTTTGAAGAATCCAAAAAATTTCAAAAAGTGAGCCTATTTTGTTGTTTTGATGTGATTTTTTACATGGGCTTTGTAGAAAATAGTTTAATTGAATGTTTGAAACTTTAATTTGATGAAAAAAGTAAGAAAAAGCATCCAAAAATGGTGAAGAAAACCCAAACGGGTTAGGAACCACACTAGTCGGGTCGAGCCAACCCTATTGGAGGTTGAAGAACATGGCCAGCCATGTTCAAGACAAAGCCCGCACACAAAGAGAGGCGCATGTAACACGTGTGAGCCTGTCTGATGGCTGTTTTCACTCTTTTTTTTTTTAACATGCTTAGAATTTAATTTTTGATTTTTCTATGATGTTTTTGGAATTTTTTGAATGCATAAAATATTTATTGTCCAAAATTCATGCATTATTCAAAAAGTATTATATGTTATGCACATGATTTTGGTTACTTTAGTTCATTATAAAATATTTTGGTATGTTGGGAGTCTAATGGCAATAGGTACTCTCCCTAGTTAGATCAAAATATTTGTGTACTCTCGGGTTGAACTTTATGTGCATAATTGGTTAGTAATTTAAAATAGTTTTAAATTAAATTTGAGACCCAAGTTTAAATGTAATAAACATTGTTTATAGTATCTAATAAGATAAATCAAGGTTTAGTATCTCAGCTAGAATGGTTTATTGCATACATTAAGGTTGAATATGCAAACTGAGAATTTTGGCAATTAATGAAAATTTTTAATTTGAAAAAGTTTTCATTAATTATATAAGTGTTTGGTTTCCAAAGTGGCTCACTTATTGAAGCTAATGGAATATTTTATCATTCTAAAGTTATGGGATGGTTATTAAATTATTTTATGTATTTTCATGCCCAAAGGGAGTTAATGTGTAGGGTAATTTGTTTTGGATCATAAAGCATCATGGTTGAGGGTGTATTGGTCTAGAAAATTAATCTACCTAAAAGGGATAGGTTTTTGAAAACTAGGACATTCTCATATTAGCTTTATGTGAAAAGTTCCCAATCACATGTTGCATTCTCTACCCAAAGAAGAGTTTATGATAATGCACTTGGATCTTTTAGTAATTGTTAGCACATCATGAATAGTTGCTATACAATTTATGATGTAGACACCCCTTTTTGTCAGGGATTCTTTGTTAATTGAGACTAATCCAAACTCAGTTGCAGGGATTTTTATTTATTTTTATTTTAGATTTTTTTATTTCATATTTATCATTTTTTTTATTATCTGATTATTTTTTTTTTTTAAAAGATTGAGATTAAGTTGGATGATGATCAGAAAGCATGATTAGTGGCTAATCTTTAGCATTGGATGACTAAGTGGAATGGAACTGAAATTTTATAAAAAACAGCATGGTTTTATAAATCGGTGGGAGGAAAAAAAGGGGAGGAAGAAAAAAGATAAGCAAAACAAAAGGGGAAGCCCCCATCGCCACCAAGCCTTCGAGGCTTCCCCTTGGTGGGAAACCTTCCCTTCATTGACCTTGACCTTCACTCTTACTTTGCTGTACTAACTCATACCTACGGGCTAGTTGTGAAACTCCAACTAGGGAGCAGGATTGGTATCCTGGTGACCTCCCTATCCATGACCCGAGAAGTGCTTAAAGACGAAGATTTATCCAATCTGATGGAATTGCTCCAGGTCTGAGGAAAAAAGGGACCTTCTTGGAGATCTGGAATGTTTGATGATTGGGATTTCCTCGCTTTTGATGCTTCCAGAAATGGGCAAGTTACTTCAAGAAGAGCTCCAGCTAGCAACAGCCTAGATGGTGGATCACCCGAAGTTCCAGCTGCCGTACCTAGACTAGGTTCTGGAGGACATGTTGGAAAATGCGCTCCACTTTGTTACGTTGAGTTACTGATGGTCTTAGAGACAGGCAGGAAAAAGTGAAAAGATTTTTTATGGTAGGAAAACATTTACAGTCAAGGAGGACAATAGGCAGCTCGTTTCACCAGCCAAGGTGTGATTAGTACAATTTCTTGAATGAATCTTCATTAAACAATCAAAGGTCAGAATCTGAAATTCATATCTAACTTTCATTTTCTTCCTCTCTACCCCACCTTGATTGAAGATGAAGATCCCATTCCCATGCATGCGCAGAAGCTTCTACTGATGCTAATTGAGTTTGAGTATATTAAAATCCTTGATATTTTAGATCTAAAAATGGTCTCAAAATCTTTTAAATTTTTGCTTGGCGATCTAACAAATGCAAATGTAAACAATATCAAACTGTGTCTGGCTTCGGTTAATGCTCCAGAGATGGATTCTAAGTCACTGTCGCACCTAAAAATAGTAAGAAAGATTGGGAATCTTTTTGGAGTTTGTATACGCAAAGGGTGTAGACACCTCATTTTGTTCGGGATTCTTTGTCAATTGAGACTAATCCAAACTCAGTTGCAGGGATTTTTATTCATTTTTTTTTAAAGATTTTTTTATTTCATATTTATTATTTTTTTATGATTTATTTTCTTTTTCTTTCTTTTGATTATCTGATTATTTAAAAAAAAAAGATTGAGATTAAGTTTGATGATGATAAAAAAGGATAATTAGGTGCTAATCTTTAGCATTTGATGACTAATGGGAATCAAACTGAAACACAATCACTTGGTTTTACAGCAAGGGGGGGACGAAAAAAAAGAGGAGGAAAAATAGAAAGAGAATCCGAATAGGAGAGGGGAGGTAGCAAAAGAAAAGGCAAAACAGAAACCAAAAGAAAGGGGATGAGCGAAAAAATGGGGAAGAACGGGACGTGAGTTTCCTGGAGGAACTTATACAAGTTAAAGAAACTGCTCTTTTTTGTTCTCCTGCTAACCGAAACAGCCCTTCTTTTTCCTCCTGTTTACCACCTTTGCCATGGCCACCACCACCAACATCGTCACATCATCAATCCCTGTGTTAAGATAGCAAGGCTTCCTCCATTTGAAAGTCCCTGGAAATCGTTCGCCCTTTCAGAACCCACTCGTGAAATATTTTGTGGAGTTTGTATGGCAATGTTCTGGTGCCCCGATTGTTCTTGAACCCAGGTTGGTACTCCAGAACTTAGTGATATCGTCAACAACGACCAGATCAGAGTCCAAATAAATGTACTACTCCTTTGACTCCTGTGTGGCTAGTTCATGGTTCTGAAAATGCTAAGAATCTCGAGGTTGAGTGTTTAAAGAAGGAGTTGGGACATATTTCAAAGCAGCTAACAGATCTGGAACGAGAGTGTTCATAGTTTAAGAAGGAAGGAAATAAGAAGGATCGGCCTGCATTTGTGGATTCAAAGAATGAAGTGAACGTTGCTAATTTTCATAGGTCGAGGGACGATCATCCGATGCAAGTATAGCAAAAACCTCTCTTCATTTGGTTCTCTTCCTTGTCTTCGTTGGAACCATCACCAGATTTCGAGTCAGGGAACTCTCAGGCAAGAGAACGTGAAGCTGCTGGCACCAAAAAATTTTCTGAAGAGAAACGACTCTTTCTTTTATACAAATACCTTTTTATTTTAATAATCTGGGTCTGGAAATTACAATGCTTAACAAAGGAACAGGGGCATTAGAAAAGACAGATGCCATTAGGAAAGAAAGTGAAAGCAAGAAAAAGAGATGCCATTAGGAAAGAAATTAAAGGCAAGAAAGAGTTGCTGTTGAATAATAAGAATAAATTGGCATCAGAAACTGCATTAGAAACTGGAGCTGGAGATGCACTTGATTCTTACGTGTCTGGGCTTTAATCCTATCTAGTGCTCGATAGGGCAGTGCAACTTGAGAAGGAACTGTCTGCCCTTTAGTTTGAGTTGGATCGGGTCTTGTACCTGTTGAAGATTGCTGATCCAACAGGAGAAGCTACTAAGAAAAGGGATACAAAGGCGCAAGCTCCTGCACTGGACAAATCTAGGCCTCCTGCTGCTGCTGTCAAGAAGCAGTCTCCAAAGGAACCCGGATAAATTAGTACATCTACAGAACCGGCAAATTCTCTCATGCAGAAAAAGGGCGATGCAGATGTCTCTATGGAATCAATCAAGAAACCAGAAGAGAATATTGTTACTGATACAGCTGAGGGGCATGTAAGAGGATGCTATTGAAGAAGCAGAGGATGATGCTGATGAAGTGACTTGGCAAATCTACAAAGGACAGCTTACAGAGAAACAGGAAAAAACCCGTGATAGGATAATAAAAAGGACTGGAAAGGTGATGTCAAATGGTTTAGCTAGAAAAAGACTTGAATGTCATCAAAGAAGCTAAGATGCGAGAAAAGACGTTTGATCGAGAAGCTTCACTTAGACGAGCAAGGGTAGAAGCATCTCTTTCTGATTTTTGGTAAGATATTTTCTTTACCGTTGTGATTTTTTTGGTTGTAGCATGCCATTTATTCACTCATTTTATTTTATGTTTTCATGATTTAAAAACATTGGTTAATAATAAAAATAATAATTTCAAGAAAAAAAATATTTTTGAGGAAAAGTTGAAAGTATCAATTTTTCTTAAAAATAAATTTAAAAAAAAACGGTTTTTGAAGGAAGGTTGAAAGTATCAATTTCCCTCAAAATTAAAGTTTTCAAAAAAAATATTTTTGGGGAAAAGTTGAAAGTATCAATTTTTCTTAAAAATAAATTTTCAAAAAAAGTTTTTGAGGGAAGGAAAAGTTGAAAGTATCAATTTTCCTTAAAAATAAATTTTTAAAAAATAAATTTTTGAGAAAAAGTTGAAAGTATCAATTTTCCTCAAAATTAAAGTTTCAAAAGAATATTTTTGGGGAAAAGTTGAAAGTATCAATTTTCCCTGCACGAGAATAATCATTCTTTTCTTTCTTTTTTTTATTTTTATTTTTATTTTTATTTATTTTTGTTTATGTTAAATAATCCGACGATGGAGCCTCTGTAATGTAGGACAGTATGTTTTCTTGCATTACTCCTGAGGGTGATAATTTTCTCAATTTTCCTGCTAAAAGTATAGAGTCAATGAGAATAATTTTCAATAATTAATCACTTTGGTAAATTTTTTAAGGCTCATGGATAATACCAAATTAAACGGACATCTTTTGAGGGCGTTGTGGGTACATTAACCTTCCTCACACGTAATCGAACTCCCGAAACCCTGTCTTAGTTAGTAGACCTGAACTATTCTTTAGGACCCCTGACTTAGGGTTTCCCTTGAAAGGACAGAATTCTTTAGGTGGCAATGCGCACCTAGATAAAAAAGATTGTGGCGACTCCCTTTAAGTCAAGTTCTAGTGATAGGATCCCCAGATCTAGACGTTATGACAGCTTTGGCGACCACTGGGGAATCCGAGAGTCAGGCTAGTAAATAATTTGATTGTGTTATCCAAAAGCCTATAAAATTAATCTTTTGTATATATGTGTTATTATTCATTCATGTTTATCTACCTTGTTATTATGTCATTCATAGCATGTTGCATAACATGGCTCGACACCCGACTCCAGTCCCTCTAAAGAGTAAATTACCTATGCTTTCATGAGGTCTATCCTCCCATGGCTAGCGAAATACCCCACTCAAATTGAACCTTTTCCACTGTAGCTTGTAATGGGTGAGATTAGGGTCCTTACTAGTCTATATGGCAAGGAGTAAGGACAATTTAGGAACCTTAGACTTGACCTAAAATCCATATAGTGAACCTTAAAGAGTGCCTAAACCTAGGATAGAGCCCTTTCTACCCAATGAGATAACCCTGAAATTAAGACACGAAAAGCGGTGTTTTTATCTAATCATTGATGTTAACTTGTGATCATTTTCATATTCATAGTAACATTATGCATCGAGCATCACTTTCATTTCATCCATAGAACGTGAACGATGTTGTTTGTCTGATTGTATGGCATTTGTATTATTTTCATGATCATGTTTTAACACAATCATTTGCATTCATTTCATATTAGATTTCATTCAGGAAAATGTACATTTCATTCAGGAAAATGTACATTTCATTCATGCGTCAAAGCATCATACATAAAGCATAGCATAGCATTTTTAATCATAATTGTGGTGCTAAAGGTTCAAGGATAGCTCCACCAAATAAACCCACTCACCAATACAAGAGCTCAAGGCAGACTAATGGAACAAGAAAATTTCAGTCGTCTCGAGAGAATAGAGAAAGCTCAGGAAAAGTTAAAAAGAGAGTTGAATAAGATTTTAGGGGCAAACTGATTTAATATGGTGGTCCAAATTTTGAGTCGAATGTTACTCATCGACAGCGAGTGGAGAGAGCCTGTTTTCAAAAAGTGAATTTTAATTATCTATCCTACAATTGAACAGAACATCGATCATATTCCAGCAGCTACAGTTGAAGATGTGAAGCTTGCGGTGGTTGCTGCTCAGAGAGCTCTTTCTAGAAACAAAAGCAAAGATTAGGCTTCAGCTTCTGACGCTATTCATGCCAAGTATTTATGGGCCATCGTTTCCAAAATAACAAAAAAAAAAATTGAATTAGCAAAGCTTGAGCAATTGATTACGGGAAACCACTTGATGAAGCAACTTGGGACATTGATGATGTTATTGGATGTTTTGAGTACTATACGTACCTTGTCGAAAGTTTAGATACGAAGCAAAAGGTTGCCATCTCTCTTCCTATTGAGACATTTAAGAGTTATGTACTTAAGGAATCACTTGGGGTCATTGGATTGATTACTCTATGAAAGTATCCACTGTTGATGGCTGCCTGAAAAGTAGCTCTTGCTTTGGTTGCAGACTATGCTGCAATATTGAAACCTTTCGAGTTAGTATCTATCACCTGTTTGGAGCTGGCTGACGTGTGTAGGATAGTTGGTTTTCCTCCAGGTGTCTTGAACATTCTAACTGGATCGAGCCCAAGAGTTATGATTTCTTTGGCATCTCATCTCAATGTTGACAAGATTACCTTTACCAGAAGCACTACAACAGGGAGCATGATAATGGAAGCAGCCACTCAAATGGTCAAGCTTGTATCTTTAGAACTCGGTAGGAAAAGCCCAATCATTTTATTTGAAGATCAAGAACATGAAGAGTCGCAATGAATCAATGGGGCGAGATAAAAATCTTTCACCTGATTGCCCAGGGGCATGATTCTAAAGAGGATGTTAAAACTGGTTGAATACTACTTATCATTCTAAGAGTTCTTTTAAAGTAATGTTAGGATTTCTTTTCTGCAATATGATTTCACTTGTTATAATTTTAATAAGGGCAAGTTAATGCATTTCATTACATTTTCTCTTTCACTCAACCATTATTCCATGCCCTGTTATCTTTCTTAACTTTATATTCCCATTCTCAAATATCAGATGATGAATATTTAGACAATGATAACAATAATTTTGGGATTTAATTTTGAGAACTCATCCATATTAATATGAGGAGATCATTTGAGTAAAAAAGTAAGCAGTTACTAGAGGTGAAATAGATATGTCTTGAAGATGTGCAATCTTTTATACAGGTTCATGAGCTTTGTTCGATAGATGATGTTCAAGAAAGGCATTCACAATTGAGATGAAAAATGGCCATCTTTCTTTTACCATTCGAAAAACCATTTATTGTTACCCCTTTGAGCCTATTATGATTTCTTTTTCTGAAGAACCCTAACCAAGGATCACCCTCTATACTGGGGGGTAATTTTTGAAAACATTTCACAAAAGGTCTCAAAAATGGAAAAAGAAAGAAAAGAAAAAGAAAAAATAAATGCCACACATGACTTGGGGCAAAGTAATGAGAATCTTTTTTGTGAGGAAAGAAAAAAGTAGTGAAATGATGTGGGGGTGAAATGCCAAGCTGCATCAAATGATCCTTCGATTTTGAACCTTTTTAATATATGTTTTGAGCCTATTATATCCATTTATTTTATGACCCCTCACCTTGACCTACATTACAACCTTGAAAAGCCCATTTAGATCAAGTGTGAATGCTTAACTTGAATGATCATATGTTGAACAAAGGTATGCTCATGATGAAACAATGAAATCATGCTACACTGCTTTAAAGTTGGATGTATGGAAGATATCAACAATGGATGAAAAATGAGCAAAAAGAAAAGAAGATGATGAAAAAAAAAAGAAAAAAAAAGAAAAAAAGAAGGAAAAAATGAGAAAATGAAAAAAAAGATATTCAAATTAAAAATCTGAAAGGGTGATTTTGGTAGGAAAAAAAGATCAAGGTCAAATGGCTCACATGAATGGAAGATCAAAGACATCTGAAGATCCCTCAAAGACTGGGCCAAAGTTCGCCAAGCTCAAGATGACTTCAACAGTAAATGGAATGAGTTTTTGAAAAAAAATCCTAGATTAATGTTGAGAATTGTTTGAATATTCATCATTTGGACATACCATCCATCCCAATGACATGTATCCAATTTATTTCCTTTCTCATTTGCTTTGTACCAAAATAGATCTTCATTGATTATCTTTACCATAATTCACCTTGCGTTCTCTTATTATTTCACCCCTAGAATGAATTGAGAAAATGCTTGATTGCATTGTATTTGTCAAGAATTGAAATGATAATGAATGAATGAATATGTGCTTAAAAGAGTCTTGCATTCATTTGAAAAGAAATCTAAGATGATGGTGGTAAAAAAATCAAGAACCGGTAGAAACTTAAAAGAGATGATGAGAAAGGACAAATGATGTGATCAGATGAAGAATATGATGATGGATTAGACAATAAAATGAAGATGAGGCAAATCTTGAAAAGTGGTACAGTCAAGTGATGAATATGGGGATGTATTGGTCGATATAACCTATGAGTTATGATTAAGTGATGAAAATGATATGGGGCAATAGATGAAATTGGTGCTGAGAAGCTTATAAATGATGACCAAGTGACAGATGATGAAATTTGTTTTGAAATGACTAGTTTTGAGAAGTTTATGAACGATGACCAAGTGACAGAAGATGAAATTTATTTTGAAATGGTTAGTGCTGATAAGCTTGGCATGTGGGGTAATAGGTAAAATTTATTAATACTGAGAAACCTTCGGATGGTGATCAAGTAATGGAAACAATAATGATCAATTGTTGAAGCTTGTTCTAAAATGTTGAGAAGCTAAATAAGGGGAGAGTGTGAGATGGTAGGGTCTTGAGGACCACATACCATAATTATTTTAGAATTTTGTGACATAGACGTCTACATTGCATGCATCATGAGGTCATCATTGCTTGAATAATACATGCACATGATTTGATGAATTAAACTTTGTTTGGACATGCATGGCACTATGAGAATATAGGTTGCCGCATTTGCATCATTAAGAAGGCATTTGCATCTTTGGTCATGACATTCATTCATGCAAATTTTTGAGTCACTTAAAAAAAATTATGAATATTTTGATGAAAATTTTTGAGAACTCAAATGAGAATCTTTGAGTTTCAAAATGAGAATCTTTGAGGAGTGAAACCCTAAAGTTCATCGAATGTGAATTTTCGAACAAATGAAAAGTTTTGAACTTTTGGATGTAGATCTCCAAAACACAAAACTTCAACCTTTTGGATATGAATTTCCAATGTTTTAAATGAGAGCCTTTGAACTTAAATGTGAAACTCTAAGTTTTATTGCATGTGAGCCTTTGAACTCAAATGAAAAGCTTTGAATTTTTGGATGTCAATTTCCAAAATTCAAATGAAAAGCTTTAGACTTTTGGATATGAATTCCAAGTTTGCCAAATAAGAGCCTTTAAAAAGCCTTGAACTTTTGGATGTGAGCCTCCAAAATTCAAATGAGAATCTTTGATGCGAGTCTTACAAGTTGCAAATGCAAATCTTGAGATCTTGCAAATTTGATAAGAAACTTGTCAGGTAAGTTCCTGATCCTTGAAATAGGATGTCTTTTGGTATCAGGGTTGATTTATAAGACCTTTGGGCATAATCTTCTGAAATTCCTTCAAACACAACTTTCAACTCCTTTGAACATGTTTGTTAAGGAGTAATTTACTTTCCAAAGTCGTGGTGCCTCTGTTTAGAGGAGCAATTTACTTTTCAAAGTCGTGGTGCCTCTATTTAGAGGAGCAATTTACTTTCTTCAAAGTCATGGTGCCTCTGTTTAGAGGAGCAATTTACTTTTCAAAGTCGTGGTGCCTCTGTTTAGAGGAGCAATTTACTTTTCTCTCTGTTTAGAGGAGCAATTTACTTTTCCAAAGTCGTGGTGCCTCTGTTTAGAGGAGCAATTTACTTTCAAAGTCGTGGTGCCTCTGTTTAGAGGAGCAATTTACTTTTCCAAAGTCGTGGTACCTCTGTTTAGAGGAGCAAAGAGCAATTTACTTTCTCAAATTCGTGGTGCCTCTGTTTAGAGGAACATTTTACTTTCCCAAAGTCGTGATGCCTCTGTTTAGAGGAGCAATTTATTTTCTAAAGTCGTTGAGCCTCTGTTTAGAAGAGCTTTGATAAAAAAAAAACAAAACAAAAAAAATAAAAAATAAAAACAAAAAAAAGGGTTGCCTCTATTTAGAGGAGCTTTGTTTATGTTTCTCAAAGTCATTGAGCCTCTGCTTAGAGGAGCTTTGATCATTTTAAAAAAAAAAAAACAAAAAAATAGACAAAAAAAAACAAAAACAAAAAAAAAGTTGCTTCTATTTAGAGGAGCTTTGTTTATGTTTCTCAAAATCATTGAGCTTCTACTTAGAGGAGCTTTGATCAAAATTTAAAAAAAAAAAGAAGCAAAAAAAATGGGCAAAAAAAAATCAAATCAGTTGAGTATTAAAGGGGTCTCTACGTCTTTGCACAATTTCTGTTTCACAAAAAATATACAAAGAGGGGCAGCTGTAGACACCCCATTTTGTCCGAGATTCTTTGTCAATTGAGACTAATCCAAACTCAGTTGCAGGGATTTTTATTTATTTTTTTTTAGATTTTTTTATTTCATATTTATCATTTTTTTATGATTTATTTTCTTTTTCTTTCTTTTGATTATCTGATTATTTAAAAAAAAAAGAAAGAAAGAAAGATTGAGATTAAGTTTGATGATGATAAAAAAGGATAATTAGGTGCAAATCTTTAGCATTTGATGACTAATGGGAATCAAACTGAAACACAATCACTTGGTTTTATATGTCATTACAATTCACAGCAAGGGGGGGACGAAAAAAAAAGAGGAGGACAAATAGAAGGAGAATCCGAATAGGAGAGGGGAGGTAGCAAAAGAAAAGGCAAAACAAAAACCAAAAGAAAGGGGATGAGCGAAAAAATAGGGAAGAACGGGACGTGAGTTTCCTGGAGGAACTTATACAAGTTAAAGAAGCTGCTCTTTTTTGTTCTCTTACTAACCGAAACAACCCTTCTTTTTCCTCCTGTTTACCACCTTTGCCACGGCCACCACCACCAACATCGTCACATCATCAATCCCCGTGTTAAGATAGCAAGGCTTCCTCCCTTTGAAAGTCCCTGGAAACCGTTCACCCTTTCAGAACCCACTCGTGAAATATTTTGTGGAGTTTGTATGGCAATGTTCTGGTGCCCCGATTGTTCTTGAACCCAGGTTGGTACTTCAGAACTTAGTGATATCGTCAACAAC
The DNA here is from genome assembly GCF_002303985.1 of Durio zibethinus. The sequence goes on from NW_019168270.1 coordinate 15,167,675, forward strand.
GACCAGATCAGAGTCCAAATAAATGTACTACTCCTTTGACTCCTGTGTGGCTAGTTCATGGTTCTGAAATGCTAAGAATCTCGAGGTTGAGTGTTTAAAAAAGGAGTTGGGACATATTTCAAAGCAGCTAGCAGATCTGGAACGAGAGTGTTCATAGTTTAAGAAGGAAGGAAATAAGAAGGATCAGCTTGCATTTGTGGATTCAAAGAATGAAGTGAACGTTGCTAATTTTCATAGGTCGAGGGACGATCATCCGATGCAAGTATAGCAAAAACCTCTCTTCATTTGGTTCTCTTCCTTGTCTTCGTTGGAACCATCACCAGATTTCGAGTCAGGGAACTCTCAGGCAAGAGAACGTGAAGCTGCTGGCACCAAAAAAAAATTTGAAGAGAAACGACTCTTTCTTTTATACAAATACCTTTTTATTTTAATAATCTGGGTTTGAAAATTATAGTGCTTAACAAAGGAATAGGGGCATTAGAAAAGACAGATGCCATTAGGAAAGAAAGTGAAAGCAAGAAAAAGAGATGCCATTAGGAAAGAAATTGAAGGCAAGAAAGAGTTGCTATTGAATAATAAGAATAAATTGGCATCAAAAACTGCATTAGAAACTGGAGCTGGAGATGCACTTGATTCTTACGTGTCTGGGCTTTAATCCTATCTAGTGCTCGATAGGGCAGTGCAACTTGAGAAGAAACTGTCTTCCCTTCAGTCTGAGTTGGATCGGGTCTTGTACCTGTTGAAAATTGCTGATCCAACAGGAGAAGCTACTAAGAAAAGGGATACAAAGGCGCAAGCTCCTGCACTGGACAAATCTAGGCCTCCTGCTACTGCTGTCAAGAAGCAGTCTCCAAAGGAACCCGGATAAATTAGTACATCTACAGAACCAGCAAATTCTTTCATGCAGAAAGAGGGCGATGCAGATGTCTCTATGGAATCAATCAAGAAACCAGAAGAGAATATTGTTACTGATATAGCTGAGGGGCATGTAAGAGGATGCTATTGAAGAAGCAGAGGATGATGCTGATGAAGTGACTTGGCAAATCTACAAAGGATAGCTTACAGAGAAACAGGAAAAAACCCATGATAGGATAATAAAAAGGACTGGAAAGGTGATGTCAAATGGTTTAGCTAGAAAAAGACTTGAATGTCATCAAAGAAGCTAAGATGCGAGAAAAGACGTTTGATCGAGAAGCTTTACTTAGACAAGCAAGGGTAGAAGCATCTCTTTCTGATTTTTGGTAAGATATTTTCTTTACCGTTGTGATTTTTTTGGTTGTAGCATGCCATTTATTCACTCATTTTATTTTATGTTTTCATGATTTAAAAACATTGGTTAATAATAAAAATAATAATTTCAAGAAAAAAAATATTTTTGAGGAAAAGTTGAAAGTATCAATTTTTCTTAAAAATAAATTTAAAAAAAAAAACGATTTTTGAAGGAAAGTTGAAAGTATCAATTTCCCTCAAAATTAAAGTTGCCAAAAAAAATATTTTTGGAGAAAAGTTGAAAGTATCAATTTTCCTTAAAAATAAATTTTCAAAAATGGTTTTTGAGGGAAAGTTGAAAGTATCTATTTCTCTCGAAATTAAAGTTTCCAAAAAAATATTTTTGGGGAAAAGTTGAAAGTATTAATTTTCCTTAAAAATAAATTTTCAAAAAAGGTTTTTGAGGAAAAGTTGAAAGTATCAATTTTTCTCGAAAATAAAAGTTTCCAAAGAATATTTTTGGGGAAAAGTCAAAAGTATCAATTTTTCTTAAAAATAAATTTTCAAAAAATAAATTTTTGAGGAAAAGTTGAAAGTATCAATTTTTCTCGAAATTAAAGTTTCAAAAGAATATTTTTGGGAAAAGTTGAAAGTATCAATTTTCCCTACATAAGAATAATCATTCTTTTCTTTCTTTTTCTATTTATTTTTCTATTTATTTTTTTTATTTTTGTTTATGTGAAATAATCCGACGACGGAGCCTCTGTAAGTGAGACAGTAGTTTTCTTGCATACTCTTAAGGTGAGGGAATTTTCTCAATTTTTTGCTAAACGTATTAGAGTTAATTGAGAATAATTTCAAATAATTAATCACTTGGTAAATTTTTAAGGCTCATTGGATAACACAAATTTAAGTTGGTACCATCTTTTGATGGGCGTTGTGAGGGTGCTATAACCTTCCTCACACGAAACCGAACTCCCGAACCCTGTTCTAGTTAGTAGACCTGAACCTATTCTTTTAGGGACCCCTGAACTTAGGTGTTCCCTGAAAGGACAGATTCTTTAGGTGGCCAATTGCACCTAGATAAAAAAAGATTGGTGGCGACTCCCTTAAGTCAATGTCTAGTGATAGATCCCCGGATCTAGACGTTATGACAAAGGGTATGGAAGATTTTCTTGAACCAACTTTTGGCTTGCGTAGGGCTTTCCTTCTGCACTCTGTAGGGAGTAGAAAAGGTTTTGTTTATGCAAAAGAACCTACACTTTTAGGTGATGGTTTTTCCGAGTCAAGTGGTCCAGTTGATCAGCAGCACTGCATAAGAGATATAATAGATTTAGGCAGCCATGCTAGAGTCTTATGGGAGTTAAGTGCATCTCATGAAGCAACATTGTAGATGTAGCCTCCGAATGTGTGGTATTGTTGCTCAAGACAGCTCCAAGGGAAGCCATAATTGGATTCCTGACGAATCTTCCAAAGGTAGGTTCAATACTTGAGTCCTGGTGCAAGGGTATCTCTCACCTGCTCTTGTGACGGATGGTATATGCTGTTGGTTATTCCTGCAGGAAATACCTATCACATGCCATGATATTGTCAATATCCATACCTAAAATTACACGGATTGAAGGCGTTGTTTCTGAGCTGAAAAGGGTCAAGTATACCTGGATTAGCCAATGTTGTTTCACTAGTATCCTCAGAGTTGCAGCAGCTGCCGTGTAGCATTTGAAGTTCTTAAGGCATTTTGGGAGTGACTGATTTTACGAAAGGATATGAACAACCCGTTTATGGAGTTCTGGACTAGGGTGGTCAAAATGATCAATGTTTGAGGATAGATATTTGGTTACCGTGTCAAGAGAATCAACTCTGAGTGCAGCAAACTATGAGTCTCCAGTGATAGATGAATCAGTAGATCCACAAACTCTAGCAAAAAAATAGATTTGAAGGAGAAATATAAAGAAAAACATATGACAACAAGAAAAGAGAGATTACAGAAAGGCATGGGAATCATCGAGTGAAAGTGTAGTGGCCCAATCTAGAACAGAGGCTGAAGTAGAAACACTCAGATTTTTTATTAATGTCTTCCGTCGAAGTACAAAAGAAGATCCTGCAGATCACCCAAGTGGCTTCCAGTTCTGTCATTCGGTGCAAATTTGGATCAATGGAGGCTACAGCAAAGAAGGTTCCGGAGGGGTAGCCCATGGCTTTGATTAAGAAACTCTGCAAGGCGAAAAGGGAGGTCCCCACCTGGTAGGAAGCCAAAACTTTTTTTTTCTATTTTTTTATTATTTATGTGCTTGTTCATTTTTTTTGCATGAATAAATAAAAAAGGAATAAAAAAATATAAAATAAAATTTTCAAAAAAAATATTTTTAAGGAAAAGTTGAGAGTATCAATTTTCCTTGAAAATAAGCTTTCCAAAAAAAGATTTTGAGGAAAAGTTGAAATTATCAATTTTTTTCGAAATTAAAGATTCCAAAAAATATTTTTGGGGAAAAGTTGAAAGTATCAATTTTCCTCGAAATTAAGGTTTCCAAAAAATATTTTTGGGGAAAAGTTGAAAGTATCAATTTTCCTTAAAAATAAATTTTTTAAAAAAAAGTTTTTAAGGAAAAGTTGAAAGTATCAATTTTCCTCGAATTTAAAGTTTCAAAAAAAAGTTTTTGAGAAAAAGTTGAAAGTATCAATTTTCCTCGAAATTAAGGTTTCAAAAAAATTATTTTTGGGGAAAAATTGAAAATATCAATTTTCCTTAAAAATAAATTTTCAAAAAAAGGTTTTTGAGGAAAAGTTGAAAGTATCAATTTTTCTCGAAATTAAAGTTTCAAAAAATATTTTGAGGAAAAGTTGAAAGTATCAATTTTCCTTGCACAAAAACAATCATCATTCTTTTCTTCCTTTTTATTTTTTAATATTAAATAATCCGACGATGAAGCCTCTGCAAGTGAAACAGTAGTTTTCTTGCATACTCCTGAGGTGAGGGAATTTTTTCAATTTTTTGCTAAAAGTATTAGAGTCAATTGAGAATAATTTTCAATAACTAATTACTTGGTAAAATTTTAAGGCTCATTGGATAATACAAATTTAAGCTGGTACCATCTTTTGATGGGCGTTGTGAGGGTGCTATAACCTTCCTCACACGTAACCGAACTCCCAAACCCTGTTCTGGTTAGTAGACCTGAACCTATTCTTTTAGGGACTCTTAAACTTAGGTGTTCCCTGAAAGGATAGATTCTTTAGGTGGCCAATCGCACCTAGATAAAAAAGATTGGTGGAGACTTCCTAAAAGTTAATGTCTAACAATAGATCCCCGGATCTAGACGTTATGACATATGATATTGCTCATTGACTAATATTGCATTTTGTCTTGAATAGTGACTTATACTGTCAATAACAATCAAGCTACTATCGAAGAACTTTGTGGGTTTAATTATAAGATAACAATCAAGTTTAAATGTAATAAACATTGTTTATAGTACCTAATAAGATAAATCAAGGTTTAGTATCTCAGCTAGAATGGTTCATTGCATACATTAAGGTTGAATATGCAAATTGAGAATTTTGGCAATTAATGAAAATTTTCAATTTGAAAAAGTTTTCATTAATTGATATAAGTGTTTGGTTTCCAAAGTGGCTCACTTATTGAAGTTAATGGAATATTTTATCATTCTAAAGTTATGGGATGGTTATTAAATTATCTTATGTATTTTCATGCCCAAAGGGAGTTAATGTGTAGGGTAATTTGTTTTGGATCATAGAGCATCATGGTTGAGGGTGTATTGGTCTAGAAAATCAATCTACCTAAAGGGGATAGGTTTTTGAAAACTAGGACATTCTCATATTAGCTTTATGTGAAAAGTTCCTAATCACATGTTGCATTCTCTGCCCAAAGAGGAGTTTATGATAATGCACTTGGATCTTTTAGTAATTGTTAGCACATCATGAATAGTTACTATACAATTTATGATATTGTTCATTGACTAATATTGCATTTTGTCTTGAATAGTGACTTATACTGTCAATAACAATCAAGCTACTATCGAAGAACTTTGTGGGTTTAATTATAAGATAACAATCAAGTTTAAATGTAATAAACATTGTTTATAGTACCTAATAAGATAAATCAAGGTTTAGTATCTCAGCAAGAATGGTTCATTGCATACATTAAGGTTGAATATGCAAACTGAGAATTTTTGGCAATTAATGAAAATTTTCAATTTGAAAAAGTTTTCATTTATTGATATAAGTGTTTGGTTTCCAAAGTGGCTCACTTATTGAAGTTAATGGAATATTTTATCATTCTAAATTTATGGGATGGTTATTAAATTATCTTATGTATTTTCCTACCCAAAGGGAGTTAATGTGTAGGGCAATTTGTTTTGGATCATAGAGCATCATGGTTGAGGGTGTATTGGTCTAGAAAATCAATCTACCTAAAGGGGATAGGTTTTTGAAAACTAGGACATTCTCATATTAGCTTTATATGAAAAGTTCCTAATCACATGTTGCATTCTCTGCCCAAAGAGGAGTTTATGATAATGCACTTGGATCTTTTAGTAATTGTTAGCACATCATGAATAGTTGCTATACAATTTATGATATTGCTCATTGACTAATATTGCATTTTGTCTTGAATAGTGACTTATACTGTCCATAACAATCAAGCTACTATCGAAAAACTTTGTGGGTTTAATTATAAGAGATGAAATGAAGATTTGAACTTTGCTTTGGTTATGTGTGACATAAACATGGCCTTTTATTTTCCAAAGATTACTAATATTATTGATGAAAATACTACAAAACAAATTTTTTTTTTTGTCAAATGAAAAAGGGAAAATCGTATATGACTATATGCCATTAAGAGGTTTGTCTCTGAACACCTTTTGAATGGGTTGGATACCACTGATATTGCTACTGATCTCTACAATGTTGTAGGCAATTGATACCAAAAATCCAATAAGTCTGAGGTTGGGAACCTTATGAGTAAGCTTACAAGTATGAGATATGATAATGCTAGAGGTGTTAAAGATTTCATTATCAGAATGGTCCACATTCAAACCAAATTAACTTCCCACAAAGTTATCCTCCCTGACAAATTTATTATTCAACATTCCTTTAACTCCTTACCTATAGAGTTCACCCAGATCAAAATAGCCTATAATGCTATGAATGAAGTTTTAAGTGTTAATGATCTCATTTTCAAATATGTTTCTAAGGAAGAAAAACAAAAAAAAAAAAAGAGTGAGAGTGCCCATCTTACTACTAATTCTGAACCTAATTATCCAAAAAATTATAGGAAATTTAAGAGATCTATTACTAATGCTCATAAGAAAGTTTAGGATGACAAGGGACAAGGTAGTGGTCAGACTAAAGGGGTAAGAGGTCCTAAAGCTATCATTAAAAAAGATATCATGTGTTTTTCTTACAAGGAAAAAGGTCATATGAAATTTGAATGCCCTGAATATAAGGATTAGTTAGAGAAAAATAATAAACAAAAAAGGGTTTAAAAGTAAATAGTAGCCATATGAGAAAGAAGCCAGACTTAAAGTTGGAAACAATGCTAAAGTGGACATTAGTCATGTAGGAAAAATAGGTTTAAATTTGGATTTTGGGTTTAAACTTGTTTTGACAAATGTTTTTTTATGTACCTTCATTTAGGAGGAATTTGATTTTAGTTTTAGTTTGGATAAATGTGGTTGCTATTTCAGCATTGGAAATGGAAAAGTTGACTTGTTTTTAGATTTAAATGTTGTTGGTGAATTTAAACCCATCGACAATTTATATAAACTGTGTTTGGTCTTCAATAGTGAATATAATTGTAATAATGTTAAAAAAATAGTGTCTTAAAAATCTTTGATTAAAGAAAACTCTTCCCTATTATGGGATGAAAAGTTGGGTCACATTTCTGATAAAAAAGTTCATAGATTGATAAAAGATGATATTTAACCATCCCTTGATTTTCAAAAATTAGACACTTGTGTTGATTGCATAAGGGGTAAACTAACTAAGACTAAGAAAAAAGGGGCAACTCATAGTTCTAACCTTTTGGAAATTGTACATACTAATATTAGTGGACCTTTACATCTACTTTGTGTGGTAACAAATATTTTGTTACTTACATTTATGACTATTCCCGCTATGGGTATCTTTACTTACTAGGTGAAAAATCTGATACTTTTAATAAATTTAAAATTTTTAAGACTTAGGTAGAGAAACAATTAAGGAAAGTCATCAAAGTTGTTAGGTTTGACTATGGTGGTGAGCATTATGGTAGACATGGTAAAGCTCTGGATAGCACATGGGACTGTTTGCTAAATACTTACAAGAGTGTGGGATTGTTGGCTAATATACTATACCTAGTAGTCTTGAACAAAATGGTATGGCCAAAAAGTAGAATCACACATTTAAGGATATGATGAGGAGCATGATGAGGAAGACTAATCTTTCTGAATCTTTTCAGGTTGAAGCAATTAAAACTGCCTTGTATATACTCAATAAGGTACCTAACAAATTTATTCCTAAAACACCTTTTGAATTGTGATCTAGTAGGAAACCTAGCTTAAACCAGTTTCAAGTTTGGGGATGTCTTACAGAAGTTAAAATCTATAACCCTTCTAAAAGAAAAACTAAACCCAAAAGTACACGTGGCTTTTTCATAAGGTATCAAGACCATTCTAAGGGATATAGGTTTTATTGTCTTACACGTGGAACTAAACTTGTAAAGTCACAACTGGCAAAGTTTCTTAAGCTAGATATGGTTGATAAGGGTATGACAAAAGCTGTGAACAATAAAAAATCTCTTAGACATGTCTCAATTCCTTTGCCTACAATGCAATGTCATGTTGTGTTACTGGCCATAAAGAGAGGAGATTGAGGGCACCTGGATACAAGTCCTCCTCTTACTGATCTAACTTTTGTTGATATATCATAAGTTCAAAAAAATGATATTGAAATGCCTATAAAAAGATCTACCAAATAAAAAAAGATCTGCCATCTCCAATGATTATGTAATTTATCTTGGAAAGAATGACTATGATATTGGTCATGTTATTGATCTTGTGACTTTTAGTAAAGCTACTAGCAGTCCCCAATCTGGTGTATAATTAAGGCATTAAAGGATGAGATGAATTCTATGGCTCAAAATGGTGTCTGAGAGCTTGTTAAACTACCAAAAGGGTGTAAACCTATTGATTGTAAATGGCTGTATAAAACCAAGAAAGATTTTAAGGAAAAAATTAAAAGGTTCAAAACTAGACTGGTGGCAAAGGGATTTATTCAAAGGGAATAAGTGAATTATAATGAAACATTTTCACCAGTGTTTTCCAAAGATTCATTTTGGATTATTATGGCCTTGGTAGCACATTTTAATTTCTAGGTAGTGGTATTTGAAGTTTAATGAGGTAGTTACTTCCTTAGGTTTTAAGAAAAATAAAGTTGATCAATGCATATACCTTAAAATCAATAAAAGTAAATATATGGTTCTTATTTTGTATGTGGATGATATCTTTAGCCTATAATGATGTTGGTTTGTTGTATAAAACTAAGTAGTTATTATCTAAAACTTTTGACATGAAAGATCTTGTGGATGCCTCATTTTTTCTTAGGATTAAAACTCACAGAGATAGGTCTTAAAATTTGTTAGGACTATTGCAAAGGTTTTACATTGATCGTGTGCTTAGTAGGTGTAATGTGCAAGACTGTAAGGTTAGAGATACAAACATTATAAAAGGTGACAGATTTAATCTTAGTTAGTGCCCAAAGAATGATTTGGAGAAAAAAAATCTATCAAGAACATATCATATTCTAGTTCAATTGGGAGTCTTATATGTATGCACATGTTTGCATTAGGCTAGACATTGCTTTTGCAGTGGGAGTTCTTGGGAGACATCTTCTAATCCTGATATGGATCATTGGGTTGCTGCTAAGAAAATGATAAAGTACTTACAAAAGACCAAAGACCATCTATTAGTCTATAAAAAGGTGGACAATCTTGACATAGTTGGGTATACAAATTTAGACTTTACTAGTTGTTAGGATGACGTGAAGTCCACATTAGGATATATTTTTATGTTAGCTGAAGGAGCTGTGTCTTGGAAGAGTGTTAAGCAAACATTTTTATCTTTTTCTACCACGCAAACTGAGTTTGTAACATGCTATGGAGTTGTTACGTAGGCAATTTGGTTTAAAGTTTTCATTTAAGGTCTTCGCATTATTGATTCCATCTCTAGATCATTAAAGATTTATTGTGATAATAAGTCTGCTGTGTTATTTTTTAAAAACAACAAGAACACTAGTGGGTCTAAACATTTGGAGATTAAATATCTCAAAGTCAGGGAATTTGTGCAAAATGGTTAGATTATTGTCAAACATATTAAGCTGACAACATGATTGCTGATCCTTTGATGAATGGGTTAAGACCTATAGTGTTTAATAAACATATTGAGAGCATGGGTATTCTAGGGTCTTTTGATGTGATTCACTAGTTGGAGTATATCGTTGTGTTTCATACTCACACATCATGGTTTATCTTTATGTTAGACCCTTTTTTCTTTATGTTTGAAATATCTATGTGATATTTTTATTCCATGCTTGAATGATGATCATTGCCGATTGATGTTCTATATTGTATTTATTACGTTAGCATATGTACACTTGGAAAAATTAAAATTTGCTATATGCACTATAAAGTTTTAAGACTTGGCATTTGTCTTAAGTATAACTTTAACATATTTTGGGTATGTCTCATAAATGATACTAGCAAGTGACCTCAAGGATATTAAAGAAACATACAAGTACATCTAGATGCCATAGAGATTTCTTAACAAGTTTAGAGAAATCGACAAAAGGACTAACGATGAAAATGACACGTTAAGATCACATTTATGTGTTATTTTCTTGCTACACGCCACATTAACACCCTTATCAATAGTCTCTGGTACTTGTAATTGTGTATTGGTCTTATGTCAGTAAAAGGCATAAAGGCTACCATGATTTGGTATTAAATGATTCTATTGGATAGGATCATTAAGATATTGTCTCAAAGGCTAAATTGTTTTTTAAATTGTGGCCACATTAAAGTAAAGTAAATTAGCTTGGAGTCTTGTTTTCAAGTCAAGTTTTCTTAAAATTAAACAACCCAATTAATATTGCCCAAATGGGAGAATGTTAGAATTTTTCGTAAGTAAGCTACTATTAATTGATGATTTTAATTTAATAAAACCAACTGATGGATTTAGTCATACTACGAGACAAGCATGAGAGCCCAATTAATTTTATATGATCACCTAAGTGTGGGCTTTTGCACATTTTACCAAGTTGGAATGGTATAGTGGTTATGTAGGCCTTTGGCTCGGTAAACCTTTAATGAGGAGATTACTAAGGTTATTTAAATAATAGGCTAAGGTCCCCTCTTTACTTCTCAACATTTGATAACTACCCATTAAGAAACTATTACGAGAAAGAAAAGAGTGAAGAGGAAGATCATAGCCACTTCAAGATCATTTCGCTTCTACAATTTCACAATAACTACTCAAACATGTATGCCTAATCTCTTTGATATGTGTATGGTGTTCTAATTTTCACACAATGATCTTGGGTTTATGCTTTTCATTATTTTGTCAATTAATTTTATTTTTAGTTAGGATAAAAATAGTTAAACAATTAAAGACAAGTTAAAAATTACAAAATATATTTCACATTTATGTACCAGTCAGAATATGCTAATCCACTAAAATTCACCAAAATCGACCATAACTAATGAAAACAACTAATATCATTTGGTACCAAATTCGGTACAAAAAATTATCCTTAGATATATCATATTTTAGTATAACTGAAGTGTACCAACCGATATGGTCGATACTGAAATGAAATTAACTATGGAAGAGACATAAAAATATTAATATTATAAATATATGTGAATTTGGAAAAATGTTTTTGGATTTAATGCTAATTCATAAAATCCACAATTGAAATCTGGACTTAAATTTATTAATTTTTTATATTTTTGTATAATTTAATTTTTATCAAAATAATGTATTGAATTTGTCAATGATAATAATTCTTTTTAACTATGGCATTGATTAGCAGCTTTCAAATCAAGTCCAAGATTTTACATTCCTGGGCAATTGATCATTTTATTAATTAGCAAAAAGATACTTTTTTTTTTTTTACATTTTTTCCTCCACATCCATGACTTAAAGCTCAAGTTTGAATTATAAATTGTCATCTAAATTTTCATTTATAAAAGGCACAAGTATAGCTAAAAAGAAAAGTTGAAACTTTTCCTTTTAAATAAATTTGAAGTCAAATGAACACTAGAGAATTAATGCCAAATTCACAAATTTCATCATTTAAATATGATAGTTTTATTTAGAGTTAAATAAAACATTGAATAAAAAGTATTTTAAGTAATCTTTTTACCTCTTAGGGGCTAACTTCTTCTTTCTCATGAGATTGATACATTCATTAAAGGGATTATTTCTTCTCTTGAAAGATCAATAAATTTAGTAATCAATATTGAATAATGAATTTCTTATCTTTTCACATTATTTATGTATAGTTAATTTATTAAAATCTCTTATATTTTTCTTTTAAATTTTCTTGTACTCCATTCTTATAGAAATTGATCAATCTTCAAGTTAAATTGCAATATTGACAATTTTCAACATCCACTAAAATTTCTTAAACAAAATTTCGTTTATAGCAAATAAAATATATATCATTTAGAATAATACTTTTAATTATATTCTAACATTATAAGTGCTTCTCATTACTCAAGTGAATTATTTTAACCCATATGCTACAAGGTCATTTTTTAATATATTATTAAAAATTAAGAATTAAATATATCACTACAAAATTTTAAATATCATATATTAAATAAATTATTATAATGCAATTTATATTTGTAAGAATACTATTGTAAATATTTATCTCTATCCGTTAGCAAGTTTATGCATTTTTTTGTTCCAATTATGGAATTTATTAAATATATATTAATGCAAATTATTTGAAAATCTCATTAAATAAATAAAGAATTTAATATATATATATGTACATACATAAATACATACATACATAAAAACATACATGCATACAAGGTTATATATTTTTAAGCATTTTGAATGCCAAAAGGCAAAAAGCAATATACAATTAATATAATATAATATGTATCTCTTTAAAATAACGAAAAATCAAAAAGTAAGAAAAGCAAAAAACAAAAAATTATCACAATTATTTTAATTAAATCAAAAAAAATTAAAAGGCAAATAAAATCCAAAAAACACATTCAATATAGTTAATCCAATTTTGAAAAGTGAATATTATATTTAAAATTTTAAAAATCTAAAAGACAAAAAAAGCCCAAAAAAATCAATTATCATAATTAATAGATAAATATAATTTTGAAAGTTGAAAAAAAAAAAAAGAGAAGGTAAGAAACAAAAGAATAAACAATAAATTACTACAGTTAATAAGTAAATATTATTAAAAAAATGAAAAGGTAAAGTCAAAAGGCAAAGAAAGTAATATATAATCAATTTAATATATCTTTTTAAAATTAAGAAAACCAAAAGATAAAAAAATGCAATTAATTATCACAATAATCAATATATATTATTTTTATTAAAATTGAAAAAAAATCAAAAAGAAAATAAAGTCCAAAAAACAAGATCAATTGTTGCAATTAATTTAATTTTAAATAAATGATTATCTTCAATATTGTAAAAACCAAAAGATAATAAAACCCAAAAAACACAACCAATGATCATAATTAATATATAGATATTATTTTTAAAACTAAAGAAATTGAAAAGAAAAAGAAAGCAAAAAATACATAATTTATTAATAAATTTTCTTTTTAAAATCGAAGAAAAAGAAAAGGTAAAGAAAGCCAAAGATACACAATTAATTAATAAATATTATTTTTAAAATAAAAAAATAAAAAGGTAAAGAAAGCCAAGAAAACACAATTAATAGATAAATATTGCTTTTAAATTGAAGAAAACAAAAGGTAAAGAAAGCCCAAGAAACCAATTATCACAATTAATTATTAAAGTTTATTATAAATATTATATAATTAATTTTATGATCATTAATTAATATATTTATTGACATATTCATTAATTAAAAGGTGTTATTTTAAAAGTATAAATAATTTGTTTGTCTTGTAAAATTTTAAAAATTTTATTTTGTGGAACAAGTTCACTTGAATTTTTATACAAAGTTAAAATATTAAAAAAGTTGTAACGTATGGTAACAAAGTTTTAATTAAAATTTTCATATATTTTAAATTTATCATCGAATAATTCATAAAATTATAAGAAGAATTATATTGTTTTACATTTATATTTATTTTTTATTGGATAATCAAATTCAAGCATTTTTATTTGATTCTTTTATTTTCAAATGATGATAAAGGCTCTTTGTATTATTTATTTTTTCATTTTAAAACTTTTTACTGAATTTAAAAAAATTGACTCTCATACTTTTTTAATTAAAAATAGAAAATATTTTGTCTAAGTTTTGAAACTAATTATTTAGTAACATGTCCTTTTTTAGCAATAGAATTACAAATTCATTCATGTGATTCATAAGGTCAATTTTTATGCAAGAGGTAGTGAATTTTTCTTTTGAATAAATTTTAAGATGCAATTATATTAAAACTTAAAGAACCTATTATTTTCTTTGTATATGTGTATTTTTATTTTATGTATAAGATGCAATTTGATTAAAAGCTTCACAAATAATATTTAAATTAAACCTTAATAGGGCAAAACCACTTAAATATAATTAGTATAAGCCAATTATAAAGAATTTCTGTCCTAACAATATTTTTATAAATGAATTTAAATGCAATGTGATTAGTAAGTGTGAATTTTCTTGTATTCAACTTTTCAAAAATAAGTCTCTTAAAAAATATAAATTTTAGTGCAATTATAGGTGGTAAGAATTTATAATGCATCTTATTACTTAGATTAATAATATAGCGTGTAAGCACATGAGATTTTCCCTAATATTTTCTATACTTAATTTTGCATTTGAATTTGTCAATATATAGTTTGTACTATTTGTAATAGTAACAAGATATTCTCCTCTTTTTAAATAAATAAGATACATCGTTTATCAAATAATAAATTTTAAATAGAATAAATTCGTGATACAAACAATATTTTTTCATCATCAAATAACTAAAAAGACAATGAAACCAGCATTTATGTTCAAATTGTTAGGGTAAAAAGAACAATTTAATCCACCTTTATTATTGGGATTCTCATATTTATATTTAAAATTTAGGTATAATATTGAAAAAATGAAATAAATATGATATTGACGATACAATATAAAATCATATAATTATCAAAATTTTATAAATGCTAATACTATCTAATTATGAAATTAACCATGTAAAGCACAAGTGTAAAAAACCTAGTTTATTATAAAGTTATAACTTATTTACTACCAATTTATAAATAATTTGTTTCAAGTTTATCAATGATTAACTAATTTATTATTAAATTTTTACTGATTTACAACTAAAATATTAGTGACTAATACTACTACTTATCCATAATTTATTGCTAAATTATCAATAATTTACTAATATATTTTTATGCATTTACTACTATGTTATTATTTATTTACTACTTAGTTTTTTATTATTTACTATAAAATTAGTACAAATTTATATCAAATTATCCATAATTCAATACCAATTTATCATTGATTTATATTAAGTTATCCATGGTTTACTATTAAGTCATTACTAATTAATTATTATGTTATCGATAATTTACTACTAAGTTATATTGATTTATTTTTAAGTTTTTAATGATTAACTACTAAATTATTACTCATTTATTATTAAATTATTCAAGATTTATTACTAAATTTATCAATTAATTACTATTAAACTGAAACTGATTTATTATTAAGTAATCATTTATTTATTACTAAGTTATCAATGATTAACTACTAAGTTATCACTTATTTTTTATTAGGCTATCCTTGATTATTAATATATTATTATGTATTTACAATTATAAAATATAAAGTTAAAAAAGTCCACTAAATATATGATATAATTTTTTTATAAAATAATATTATTGTTTCATTCAAATTTAGAATTTTTTTGCTAAATTTTTTTATTAAATAGGTTTGTAGTAGATTTATCCTGGCCTTCAAGATGAAAGTTCTGGGTTTGTTTTTGCTAGTAACCAAGATTCAATTCTTGGTAACTTCAAGAATAAAAAAGATATAGGTGATTGATAATTAAGTTATCATTGATTTACTACGATATTATAGTGATTTACTATTAAGTTGTCAATGATTTACTAATAAATTATCCATGATTTACAGCTAGTTTATGAATGATTTATCATTAAATTATAAATGATTTATTATTAAATTGTTAATGATTTACTACTAAATTATTAATGGTTTATTATAAAGTTATAACTGATTTACTACTAATTTATCGATTATTTGTTATAAAGTTATCATTGATTAAGTAATTTACTACTAAATTTTCATTGATTTATAGCTAAATTATTACTAATTTACTACTAAGTTATTTGTGATTTAATATTAAGTAATTAATTTACTATTACATTATATCTATTTACTAAATTATCAATAATTTACTATTATATTATACGTATTTACTACTATGTTATCATTGATTTACAACTAAATTTTTTTATTATTTACTATAAAATTGTTATCAATTTACTACTAAATTATCCCTATGTTACTATTAGGTCATCACTTATTAAATATTCGCTATTGATTTACTTTTAAATTTTCAATGATCAACTACTAAATTTTTAATTATTTACTACTAAGTTATTACTTATTTACCACTAAATTATTTATGATTTACTATTATCAATTAATTACTATTCAAACAAAACTAATTTACGATCAAACTATCACTAATTTACTATTAAATTATTATTCATTTATTATTAAGTTATCAAGATTAACTACTAAATTTTTACTTATTTTTAATAAGTTATCATTGATTTACTATTATGTTGTTATGCATTTATAACTATATTGTAATTAATTTACTACTAAATTATTATACAATTACTATATGTTATTATTGATTTATAAGTTATGAATTATTGACTACTAAATTATCATTAATTTATTATTAAGTTATCATTAATTTACTACTAAGTTATCCATGATTTACTATCAAGTTATTACTAATTAATTATTAAGTTATCGATGATTTCTACTAAGTTATATTAATTACTTTTAAGTTTTTAATAATTAATTAATAAGTTACCAATTATATAATATTATATATATATTGTTTATTCACATATATCTAGAAAGAAAGTAACCATAATATATGCTAGATGATATAATTTGTAAAGTAGAAAAAGAAAGTAAGAAAAAGTTTTAGTGTAGATAACTTGAAAAGCGATGAATAAATGCTTTTAATTTGCTATATGTAGTTTAATACATAATTAGAAGTTGAAATCATAACTTATTATGCTAATATAGGTATCAAAACTAAATTAAGTAAATATATACAATATATATTAAGTTAATATTTCTAAGATATTATTGAAAATTTTTAGTTCACAGTAAAATTGTATATATTAAAATGAGTTTTATGATGAATTGATTGAATGATTGTTGTATATATTTTCATCCTTGTTACTGAAAGAACAATTGCATATAAAATATTGAAAAATTTGAAGTGTTTTGCCAACAATGAAATTAATAAACTTTGCCTTATGTTTATATTTTTAAATATATAATTTTAGGCAAAATGTTTTGTTATATATATGATAAAAGTAATAAGAAAAATTTACTAAATAAAATTTATAAAAATAAATGGAAACATTTTAAAAATATTAAGTTCACAATAATTATTTTCACATTTTCCTTCAAAAAATGTCTACTAAACAAAAATATGGTATATTTCTAATTATTACTTTATCCTATTACCATCATTCAAAAATGATTTTCTGATATTTTGATGCCAACAACTTCTCATTTGAAAATGCACAGAATATTGCAAGGGGTCATAACAACCCAAATATTATTTAAGTTTGTTGTTTTCCTGAATGAGTATAACTATTATATCCCTTAGCCCATATAGCAACAATTTTATCAACAAAAGATTATAAACTTATTAATCTAAATTAACATCTCAGTAATACAAATTTTAATATCCTTAAAAGAAAATGTATTCTTTAATCTCTGCAAGACTTAGATATAAGGATTTTCTTCTAGAATTATCATTAGTATTTCTATATTCTTTGTTCTTAAATTTTCATCATGTTGCATTCTTATTTATTTTAAAGTTAATTATCGATGTCCATAAAGTAATAGGCTAAAAATAATATCATTATCAACTCAAACTTGAAACGTTTAAAATTCAAATATTGAGTATTTATAAATTTTTTACTTATTTTAAATTTAATTAATAAAAATTAATATATACACTAAATTATAAAGAATAAACTAAATTAACTCGATTCAATTATTTTAAAATATCAACATTAATAGTTATTTAAAAACCAAGAATGAATTTACTTAACCAAAATTTGAATTGAAATAAGTAAACCCAAGGTCAGAATCTAATATTTCTTATTCATTTTCCATACAATTAAAGGTCTTATTTAAGCTTTTTTCCCTTTATCTTTAGTGTCCCATTTTTATTGTCTTTGTGGTAGAATTAGTTAATTAATTTTTAAGAACATTTCTAAAGTGAAATTTCAATTATAATATAATAATTGAGTATACTTATTTGTTTATTTTGATTTAGGATGAGTTGAATCTAGCTTTAAAACAAAAGAAGCATGTACAAATTATTGAGTCAAATTTACTCGTATGCATAAGTGAATAATTAAGTATACTTTGAATAGAAGTAGAAAATAAAACTTGGCTCGACCTAATTGATCCCTGATCTTAAGTTTAAAACCCTACTTGTAACTATGTAAAGCGAAAATTCAAAATTATTGAAGTACTAAATAAATAATCAAATAAAGATTTATCAAATGAATTTTACTAATAAATACCCTTAAGTCACTTTTAAGTTTAGTTAAATTATAATTTATAATAATATTTTGGCAAAAATATTAAAAAGTTCTTGAACTATTTCACTTTTTTAAGTAAACTCTTATACTTTTATTGCACTCAAATAAGAGTTTATTTGTT
>NW_019168270.1:15187058-15237558 GCF_002303985.1 Durio zibethinus
CATTTAGGAACCTTTGGTTGCCCTATGTTTTTCTTATATGCCATAGGTATAACAAGAGACAAAACTGACAAAAAGGCAGAACTAGAGTCTTTATTGGATACAGTAGCTCATCCAAGGCTTATAAAATTTTTCAACACAAAATGAAAAAAATTCTTGTGAGCAAGATGTTAAGTTCATAAAGGATAGATAATGGAATTGGAAAGAGTCAGAAAATGAGCAACACTCAAAGTTTTAGCCAAAATCCTAAGGATGACACTAGGTGAAGTACCAGTCAGAGGTACAAAGGCCATTATACTTGATATTTATAAAAGCTACAAAGTTGCTATTTTTAAGCTTGCAGAGTTTAAAAGGGCAAGAAGGATGACAAGTGGATTAAGCAATGAAGGGGAGCTTAAAACGATTGAAAGAATGACACTTAGGAGCTAGTGGATAGACCTCAACATAAAAAACCTATAGGTGTCAAAATGGGGTTACAGAACCAAACTTAATGTAGATGGTTTTGTAAACAAATATAAAGACAGATTAGTTGTGAAAGGGTATGATTAAATGTTTGGAGTAGATTTCTTTGAGACTTTTGCTCTAATAGCACGACTTGATACAATCAGAATGCTATTTTCCTTGACAACATAAAAGGGATGGAAAGTTTACTAGCTAGATATAAAATCTACATATTTAAATGGTTATTTACAAGAGGAGATCTTTGTCGAGCAGCCAGACGGTTTCCAAGTCAAGGGATAAGAGGAAAAGGTCCACTTGTTAAAGAAGGCCTTGTATGGCCTTAAACAAGCTCCCAAGGCTTGGTACAGCAGGATTGATGAACACCTGCTAAGTCTTGGTTTTGTTAAAAGCCTAAGTGAAGCTACGTTGTATGAAAAAGAAACTGATGCTAATTTGATCATAGTTTCTATATACGTTGATGACATGCTTGTGATAGGAAGTGATGAGGAGCTAATAAAGGAGTTTAAGGCCAAAATGCTCAAAGTATTTGAGATGACAAACCTTGGTTTGATGTCCTATTTTTTGGGAATGAAGGTGAAGCAAAATTAGGATGGAGTCTTTATATGTCAAAAAAATATATAAGGGAAATACTTAAGAAATTTCATATCGAGGATTGCAAATGCACAAATACCCTAATGAATCAGAAGGAAAAATTTAAACAGTAAACTATGTCTTTAAAGCTATTGAGGCAATGAGGAATGTTGCAAGAATGCCTCATCAGCTACATTATGCAGACATGGGTTGCTAATGTGTGATAAAAAATTAGATGTGTATTAGTGGTTTATGAAAGTTAGATGTTTGTTAGTGGTTTATGAAAGTTAGATGTATGTTAGTGGTTGGTGAAAGTTAATTGTTGTTAGTGGTTTTTGTTTATGATTTGCAAATAGGAAGATCATGCCATGTGACTAGCAGTTATTCTGGTTTTAGGTTAAAATCTTTTTGTATTTAAGGAAGTTACATCGAATGAAGAAGTAGTATAACATTTTCATTTTCATATTCTTATTGTTCATTCTCACTAGTTTTTTTTTTTTTTTTTTGTCTCTGTAAACCAACAAACTCTACCAATTAGATCCAACTGCACAGCACAGCCACTAGATGAAAATTTGAGGTTATTGCTACTCATCCATTTAGAAACCTGCTCTGCCAAGAACCCAACATATAAGCATGCAAGAAATATGCAAACTCTAAAACTCATGCCTTCGGCAGAGCATTTGGTAATCGGACAGAGGATTTTCTACTTTACTGCATCCATGATGGAAATGGATAGTTGCAAGAATGAAAGAAAGATATTTACAGTGTTGCAAAAGATATATACTATATGTTTACATGCCTACAGCTAAAGATGAACAGTAGTTTTTTAAATACTTCAGGATTTAAACTTTACTCAATGGAACTAAAAGAGTCGAGGACTCTATGATCAGACCACGCAACTGTTGGCAATTAATAGGATTTTAGTAAATCTTAGTGGTGAAGTTTTACCTTTTAGTACTTATCAGGATGGTAGTCTCAAATATAGAGGGATTGCAAAGCTATCAACCTCTAAGCATTGGAGCATTTCCAGCCTCAAATCATGACATCTTTTTTTTTTTTTTCAAATTCAAATTTAAAGTGCATTTAAATCAGCGATGGGGTTATCAATTTCTTTGAGGGTTTAGATTTTTTTGGATAAAAAACAGCAAAGAACAAAAAACCCAGATTTTCTTTTCCTCTCCTTTTTACCATTTTGCAATCATCTTCCATATTCCAACCAATCAAAACATAAGCTATATGACAGAAAAATCTCATTCCTTTGCTCCAAGTCATGACTATAACGCCTACGAATACATAGGTACGGATGATAGGCTGTAGCTGGAATTCGTTGACATTTTTTCCTTCTTTAACCCACTGTTGAAGAACTGGATCTACACTGCAACTTGGGTCTCCTACAGCATTGATTCTTGAATGAAGGTTGTTTCTTTTTATCGGGTTTGGTTTCAAAGAATATGTTCTTGATATTGCCAACATCACATTTGTTGGTAAAATTTTGGTCTTGTTGTATAAGATTGTGAATAAGGTTCTCGACGCCATTGAAGTCAAGGGCATTCAGGTTTTGCGGTTGGAGTGATTTATGCACTGTTGGGTCAGCAAAAATTGGGTTTTGACTTTGTGGCCCAAAAATATACAGCACAAAAATTACAATCCTCCTCCTCAAAAAACACTTCACATATTTTCATTTTTATCTTGTCAAAAATTTTCAATTTGACCTTTTCTATATTTATTATTGAGAAAAAAAAATATAATTTTGAAATTTTGAATGAAGTAATTTTCAAAAATATTTTTATAAATATTCATTATTTAAAATATTTAAAACGATAGATTTCAAAATTAAAAAAACAAAAAGCCTAAGGTAAAGAGGTGTAGAGCTTTGAATAAGATGGATATGTACAAGAAAAAGTGAAAAGACTTTGTAATAGAGAAGGGTCTATTTGAAACCCTCATTGGCCTCTGGTATGACATATTAATGAGTTTTAATATTTCAATACCGACATTGAAGAGTTTGTCTATAGGGTTATTAAGACTTGAAAAACACGAAATTCAGATAAATGATCCACTCTTGAGTAGCGGCATCTTAAGGTGTTCCAGCAGCAAGATATAGAGGAATTAATCTGCTGTTTGTTAATATGGTTCGATTGGAGCTAGATGTTGGCTTTAATGGTTGGAATTTGCTATCACTCTTCCTTGAAAATTCTCATATTCTACAACCTCTTTGTTAATCTGGTTCGATTGTTTATTCAATAGGTCAGGATATGTATTTGAAGAGGACAAAGGATAAAACAGGTTAAAGTTTCCCCTAACCAATTATTACCATACCAATTTTTGGCATCTGTCTAGCTGCTCAGGAATTAATTGACTTGGAGATGAAAAGCAGTGGACACTGCCAAAGCATGTTCCATAATATTGTTTTGTCACACCTGAAACAAATCACCACTCATTATCCCGAAAGAAGTTTAGTAAAGGTGTGCATCTTCCTTCCTTCTCATATAACTTTGTCTTGCAATTTACATGATATTTAAGGTAGAGAGGGAGGGCACATGCTATTAAACTTCAACATGCAAATTTTCAGACATAATTAGAAAATTAAAAATATGGATTCTTTAATGTAATTATCAAGATTGGAAACTTATAAAGAAGAAAAGTACTACTTTTTATAATCCTTTTCCTTTTTTTTTTTGTTTTTATTTTGAGCTACACCGAATTAAATTGGAATTCAAGACTCTCATCCTTGAGGTCGTCTCCAATGCCACTTTTTTATTTATATTCTTGTTCAATTATATTACAAAAAGCTATGATCAAAACAACACGGTTAGGAAAGTGTTAAAATATGAAGAGCATTTTTTACCGGTTAAGATGAAGAAAAAAAAAACACATGCTAAAGTCTTACAAGTTATGACAAGTGAGGATGAACAATTGGTGGGCTAGTCCCTTTTTGGGGGCCAAGTGCAAGAAAACAACTCAAACCAATGTAAAAGGAAAAATTAGAGAATTAAGAAAATTAAAAAAAAATGTTTAGTCTAAGGTGATGATAATTCCGTAAGCAAATTTAATAACGTATCAATTACGTTGGTGTAAGTTGATTGTATGGTTAATGTATAATTATCATTTTTTTCAAAATGATTGGTTTTTAATTTCACATTCTTCAAATAAAAAAATGTCTCAACTCCTTAATTAAAGAAATTCAAAGAATAGAAGATATGAACAATGTGAGTTAGGGTGGAAGAGAGTCTTATATTTATACTGTTTTTTATCTACAATATTTGGTATATGAAACGTCTAAAGCCTTGGAAAATTTTGTACAAAGAAACATGATCCCTTAAATAACGGGATACGGTTGAAAAAAAATGCAAATAACCGTTTGATAAATTTGGCTGCTAAGAAGCTTACTGGAAAGCCAACTGAGTTGACTTCGTTGGATTTAGCTTGGCTTATTGCATGGCTCCTGTTTGCATGAATAGTGAGTTGACTCAGTTTGCATGTCGCTATTTGCACGGCAGTCACTGTTTGCATGGCTGTTTTACTTGCATGGTTGCTGCTGAGTTGACTCGGCTGCACTGTTTGCGTGGCATTGTTTACATGGCTCTTTAACAAGCTTGAATTCAGATTATCTATTTACACCAAGGCAAATACATAACAAGGGTAACTTATGTTCAAGAAGATTAAAGACACATGCTTATAAATTCAACAAATTATAAATGAAGAAAAGGAAACTGCCTTTAACAGCTGAGCCTGGTAGTTGTGAAAAAAATAACAGAAACAATGTC
Organism: Durio zibethinus; assembly: GCF_002303985.1. The sequence continues at coordinate 15,191,855 of NW_019168270.1, forward strand.
CTCATAATTAGTTTTACATTTGAGTGACTGACGAAAGCATACATGCTACTTACAGTTTCAAAGAACTTGATACCATACTCATCAGCAAGAGCTTGACCTAGCTTTCTAAGGCCAAGAATTATAGATTCACCTGCAACTCATCTTTTTGTCACACTTAATAAAGTGTGAGTGTGGACAGACTACAAGAAGCAAAGTCAGTCATACAAGTCATGTAACAGAGAAGTGGTTGCCTCCCAAATTAACGAACCCACAGTCTAACCCACCAACAAAACAAGATAAGAAATTCTATAAACAAGCAAACAGGTAAATCATATCCTTTTGCTCTCATCCATGTCAGCCTTGCTTGACCCAACCTGTTCTGCTCATCCCCTTAATAGCCTGAGAGGCCACCCAATATGCAGAATTATTTGCATTCCGCCTAATTAAATAAAAACTAAAATTTACATATTGTTAGTTTGGTGTCATCCTAAATTTAATAAATATCTAATATCTTGTAGATTTACTATTAATTGATTTTAAATTATATACTTAATATATATTGTTGATTTTTTCACTGAACTCTATTACTTTATTAAATTTAATATTTTATTAAAAATTTAATTATATCATTTTTATTAAAAAACTTTACAAACTTCATATAAAAAATTTCATTTTTCTCTATCCCTTATAATATGCCACATTGTCCACTTCTTAAGTCTTCTTAGGGCAATGGCTATCTAAAATGTCAGAAAACCGTCAACTTTTTAGACAAGCCGGTAGATTTGTGTTTTTAAACTGATTTAGTCGAAGGGAAGAGATTTTTTTTTTTTTTTTTTAATGTAATGGATGTATTACAGTTTGTTTTTGTTTCTTAGGGCTATTGGATGAAATAATTTTTTATTCTGTTTTAACACATTATTATCTTTCTTAGCTACAACGACACGCTGACAGTTAGTCTATTGAACTTTTTCCAGGGGGCAACCTATATAACCTAAGAAATGAAACATTTAGGAAATAGAGAAATCATTATAAAACACAATCACTAGTTGACTTAGCAAATCCAAATAAAATGTATGAAAAAAAACTATACAACGAATAAGTAATAATTTAATTACAATTAGTTTACAATTTGCTTTGAATATTATTACTTTTGACACTGGGTAACCTAATCTATGAAAGGAAAAAGTTTGGAAATAGAGAAATTAATATAAAACACACTCACTACTTGACCTTGCAAATCCCAACAACAAAATATAAGAAAAAAGCTAGGGGAGTAGAGAAATAGGTAAGTCGACCAAAGATTCAACTTTTATTTATTTACTTATTAAATTCAATAAACAATCATGAATAAAAATTTCATTAACTAAACAAACAAATTATTAGATAACATATTCATTTATATTCAATTTGTTTTCATTTAGAAATAAAAATGAGTAGGCATTTGATGAACAATTTAAAAAAACTTGATTTTTGTTTATTTATATTTGCTTATTAAACTTAACAAAAAAATTACAAACTATTCATGATTCGTTAAGTCAGCGTATAAATTATAAAAATAACAAAATTCATTTATATTCGATATTCAATTATATCCATAGCTAAACAATGAAGAAGTGATAATTTAATTACCACTAGTTTGCAGTTTGCTTTGAATATTCTACCTTGTGACACATCTAACAATTCTTTTATAAATAAAGTTATCTAACAATTTTTGTTAATAAATTAGGTCGTTTCTCTTGCTTTAATTTACAGTATCCAATCTTCTTCGCACTTTCACTTTTCTTTTTCTTGGCTTTCCACTCCATTTTCCTTTATCCTAAAAATCCAATCAAGACAGACACCATCTATAAATATTGATTCGTCATTTCTTTGCTGCTTAAGTGCTTATTCTTCTTCAACTAGTTAGCATTGAATTGGTTTGCTTCTCCTTATTTGCTATTCCTTTCCTTTGCTATCCTTTCTATATATTCACAAGGTCTTGTAGTAGAAGCATTAATTAGTCATTTGGGAGCCCTCTAAGACAGGTAATTTTCAGTACTAGTTTTAGGTTTACTTTTATGCTGATAAACTAGGGACATTTGACTTGTTTTGTTTCATGGTTTTCATGATTTGTTTTATATATATTCAACTTTAAAAAATTGTTTGCAATCATTTGTTAAATTTAATAAATGAACAAAAAGTAAATATGTTTATGAACTATTCATCAAACAATATATTTTTTTACACCATTGGTTATAAAAGAACCGAATATAAACAAATTTTGCTATGTTCATAATCTATTCAATTAATTAAAAAATCTTAAAATACTATTCATACTTGTTTGTTAAATTTAATAAATGAATATAAAAAAATAAATTGAGTATGTTCACAAACTTTTTGTCTAACATTCTGAAAATTTACGCTCCTAGGATTTAATTGTTGATAGTTTAATTGATCTTCATTTCCTTTCTTCATTAAATAAAGGAAAAAAAAGAAATGCAAATTGCACTACACTTGACAATATCCTAAACCTTATTATATATTTTGCTTCTTGTTATATTTTGGGTATTTTCTTCCCTGCTTTTTATTTTATTCAAGGGTCTTGTAGAAGCATTAGCTAGATAGGTTGGTAATTTTATTTTTGATATTCTATTTCATTTTATGCTCATAAATAGGGTGAAATTGTTTTCTTTTATTTCGTTCTTGTTATGATTTGTTTTCTTTTCTTTGTTTGATTTATGCCATTCATTTTCATCTTTCACTAAACATGTTGGCTATACAATTTTGGTTTTAGACCAATTTTTTCTAAACGTGTATTATAGTATGGAGAAAACTTACATGAAATTCTTTATGTGAAGTTTGTGAAGTTTCTTCTTAAAAGTAATTTAATAAAAATTTTAATAAAAAATTCAAACCGATAGATTGATATAATTTAGTGTGAAGATCAATAATATGTAAAAAAATTATTAAAAATATTATTTATAATTCAAATTTGATTGATACTTATTTAACGGTAAAAATTCTATGAACATTTTTACTAAAAATATTAATTCAAAAAAATATATAAAATATTTTAATTTTTTTAAAATTTTGCACACTTGATCTATGTAATGAAACCTTTCAATTTATTGATTTTGATTTTCAATTTTAGTTTTTATTTAATCATTTTTAGTTGAAAACTTCACGAACTTAACCTAAGAAACTTTATCAAAATCTTTCCCTTACAGTATTGCAAGTAGATGATTTAGCACGTAAAAGTATATTGTGTAAATAATTATTACAATAATTAAACAAATTTTATTTTATTTTTAAGTTTCATACAATGGTGTCATATCATATAGATCCGTGGACCTACCACTAGATATGGATTAGATGAGTCACCACCAATCTTTTTTGTCTGAGTGTGATTGGTCACTTGAAACAGATTCTGATTTGCGAAACTAGATTTAGGTTCGAGAGTACGGTTACGTGTGAGGAAGGTTATAGCACCATAACAGCACCCTTCCAAAAGATGGTAACTGTTTGATCTCAAATTATCCAAGCCTTGATCATATTTGTAATTTACCAAATTGTTTAATATTGAAAATTAGTTTTAAAATTATCCCAATAGTTTGGTAGCAATTTAAGATAATTCTCTCATCTTAGGAGTGTTCATGGAGACTAATGTCCCACTTTGAAGAAGCTCCGTCATCGAATTTATTAAAGTATTTTATTTTAAAAAATGAGTAAAGTTTCTCAATAGTTTAGTAGGACTTATTTTAAAGCAGATCTCCCAATAGTTTGGTGAGATTTTATTATAAAAAGATTTATAAAAATTTTGAGAATTTCATTAAGTCTCTTAATAGTTTAGTAAAATTTAATTTGAAGCAATTCTCCAATAGTTTAGAGGATAAAAATTATTTTTTATTTTTTTATATTTCTTCTTTATTATTTTCTTTAAAAATGCTTTGTGAAAATTTTTAATAGTTTGGTGGACTCCATAAAATTTAAATGTATAAAATTATCTAATAGTTTGATAAATTCATGGATTTATTTAAAAAAGATTTCTCTTTTTTTTCCTATTTATTTATTATTACATTTAAAAAAAACTTATTTGAAAATATTTTTTTTATTTTTGCTTTATTTCCCAAAAGAAAAGAATTTTCTTCTTTAAAATATTGAATTACCAAATACAAATGAATAAATAAACCCATAAAAAATGAAAAAAAAAAGATTAAAAAAATAAATAAATTCAAAAAATAAAATGAAAATGAAAAAAGAAAAACCAACAATTGGGTCGGGTAATACCAGGGTCAACATGCAGATCCTTAGCAGGTTACCCACGTAATTAGATTCTCCAAAATGGTGTCGTTTTGACACCTTATAAAAGTTACTTTTTTGCATTTTTGCTCAGAAGCCCCCTGTTCTCCCTCTCTTTAGATTGAGAAGCTCTGACTTTTCTTTAGAAATTTCCTAAGAACACTATCAGAGATTCAACCAAAAACTAAAAAATCTCACTGGTTGTTAGGAAAGTTGTCAAAAAATTTAACTGAAAACTAGAAAACCTATCGGTTTCTAAAAAAGCCGCTAGAATCCCACCAGAAAATTCAACCTCACCGAAAAGTTCAACTAAAAAATTCAAAAACTCATCTTAAAATTCATCCAAAGCCAGATTTTTCTAGAAAAATCCTAAATTTTCCTAGATTTGCCCAGATTTCTTCAAAAACTCTCCAAAACCTTTATTTTACCTCCAAAAACCTAAACCCAAACCCAAAAACTTCAAATTAAACCCAGATAAAAAATCAAAATTCTAGAAATTCTTTACTACCAAAATTTTTTAGAACACTAACTTTCCTAAAAAATTGATCATTTCCTTCAAAAATCAACTATTCTTTCCTTTTGATTGTGAGTCCAATTTATAGGTAGCCTTTAGGAGCATCTTTAAAAAATGGACATAATCATCCCAAGCTTGAATCCTAAGATTGGGTTCCATCCGAGTGTGATCTTAAGTCCCAATTGATTTTAGCAGTTATACTGATCCGATTTTGCATTAAAAACCTTGGCTATGTTGATGGGATTCTGATTTGAAATCTTGATTTCATGTACAGATTAGAACGAAAGGAAAGGAAAATAAAGACAATAATAATAATAATAATAATCGTACTGATATATTATAGTATAATAAATATAGTATAATGATAATGATAAGAATAATAATAATATGATAATGTACAATATAATTAGTATAATAATACTAATAATAATATTATACTATAATATTATATTATATTATATTATATTATATTATATTATAACATGCAATACTATATAAAAAATACTAATAATAAAGAAAATCGATCCTGATTGGTCATGTACATAAATAGGTATTTACAGTTGTCCCTCTTTATATATCACTATTAGACAAAAATGATGCAAAGAACTAGATAACCAGTCGTTCAAGTTAAATCAACGAGTGAAAATGATCGGGATTGAACTGTAAGTCAGGAAGATGATCTAGGTTGAACTAAGATTGAATGATTGGTATGATGCTATGAGTTTAAAAGCGATCAAGACCGAGTTAAGGTCGAAGATGAATTACTAGGATGATGTCACGAGTCAAGAAAATGATCTGGATTGAGCCAAGATCAGATGATTGGGACGATATCACAAGTTTAAAAGTGTCTAAGACTAAGTCGAGGTTGAAGATGAATGATCGGGACAATGCCATAACTAAAAAATATGATCTAGACTGAACTGAGATTGGATGATTGAGACGATGCTGTGAGTCTTAAAATGACCAAGACCGAATCGAGGTTAAGGATGAATGATCGAGACGATGCCACGAGTAAGAAAAATGATTTGGACTGAGTCGATATTGGATGATTGAGATGATGCCATGAGTCTAAAAGCGACCAAGATAGAGTCGAAATCATGGATGAATGACTGGGATGATGCCGTAAGGCAGAAAAATGATCTAAATTAAGTCAAGATTAGATGGTTGGATTGATGTCATGAGTCTGAAAGCAACCAAGATCGAATCGAGGTTGAAGATGAATAACCAAGATGGTATCACAAGTCTAAAAGTGATCAAGACCAAGTTGAAGTTGTAGATGAATGATCGAGATGATGTCGTGAATTAAAAAAATAATCTAGACTAAGCCAAGATCGAATGATTGGAATATTATTGTAAGTTTTAAAGCGACCAAAACCTAGTCAAAGTCGTGGATGAATGACTGAGATGATATCGCAAGTTAGGAAAATGATCTAGATTGAGCCAAGATTGGATAACTAGGTCCATGTCGTAAGTCTAAAAATAACTAGAACTAAGTCAAAGTTGAAGATGAATGATCAGGATGATGCTGCGAGTTTGAAAGTGACCAAGATCGAGTTAAGGTCATATATGAATGACCGAAATGATGTCGCGAGTCAGAAAAATGATTTAGACTAAGTCAAGATTGGATGACTAGGATGATGCCATGAGTCTTATAGTGACTAAGATCGAGTTGAGGTCGAGGATAAATGACCGGGACGATGTTGCAAGTCAAAAAAATAATTTGGATTAAGCCAAGATCGGAGGACTAGGATGATGTCACGAGTCTAGAAACGACTAATATCGAGTCAAAGTCATGGATGAATAACCAGGATGATACCACGAGTTTAAAAAATGATCTAGATTGAGTTAGGATCGAAACCTATGATGAATGATCATGCAATGATATGAATGTATGCTTTATCTAGGATGCAAATGGAACATCCATCATGGTACTAAGGCTTTCATAGCTTTCATCTGCATTCTCATTTTTGTACACCTTTGGCAAGTAAATTATCTTTTGTTACCCTGAACAAGTATTTATCTTCATCATAAGAAAAGCTTTTGAAATCAATGATTTTCTCTTATTTGGAGGAGTTCATCCTCGGTCTTTTTCTCTTTCAATTTTCTCAAAGTAACACAATTTTTTATGACTTTGTTCAATTATTAATCATTATCTCAATTTTAAAATATGAAATGCAAGTTATGCACTTCTTTTATTCATGGCAAAAGTATAAAGAGAAATGGCAAATATATATATTGAAAATGGAAAATAAGACGAATGTCATTTATTTAGATAAGCAATAAATTCCAAATGATGACCAGGAACAAGATGAAGGTGTATAGAGATGGCTATTTAGAGTAGTGATGCCTTAATATAAGCAATCAGATAATCATGACAACAAATCTTGGATTTTTAAAAAAATTCAACAAAACATGATGCCCCAACACCTCAAAGCTTCTTGAAATTCACTATTTTTGGTATGCCTTTCAAGTGATGCTATATTCTACTTATTCGAATTGCTTTCATTCGATTCAAGCTCCTTTTTAGGTTTTAAACTTGAATTTCATTTTTTTTAGGCTCAAGCAAAGTATTTCTTCACGACATCAAAATTAATACAATTAGGAAGCTTATCTCTATTCATTTTTGACAAGATTAAGGCTCCCCCTAATAAAACTTTTTTTTTATAACATATGGTTCTTTCCAGTTTGGAGTTTATTTCTCTTTATTGGTCATGTTGACTCGAAAGAATTTTTTTCAATACCAACTCTCCTTATTGAAATTGACAAGGTCAAACTTTTTTGTCATGAGCTCTCATCATTCTCTTTTAGTACAATTAGCCGTGACAGAGTGCTACTAATCTTTTTTCTTTAATGAAATTTAATTGTTCATAGCGCTCTTGGACCCATTCAGCCTCTTTTAATCCCACATCTCTTAAAACTCTTAGAGATAGAATTTTTACTTCTATTGGCAATACAGCTTTCATTCTAAAAATCGAGGAAAAGGGAGTGGCCCTGGTAAAGGTGCACACGAAGGTTTGGTAAGCATGTAGAGCAAAAGGTAATTTTTTATGCTAATCTTTATATATCTCGATCATCTTTTTCATAATCCTTTTGACATTCTTATTTATAGCTTCGATTGTCTCATTCATTTTTAGGCATTAAGGAGCTGAATTATGGTACTTAATTTTGAACTAAGCACATACTTCTTACATTATTCTACTATTAAAATTTTTTTCATTATCTAAAATAATCCTCTTTGAAGGTCCGTATTTGCATATTATTTCTCTCTTGATGAACTTGTAGACTACTGAGTAAGTTACAGTTGTGAATAAAGTTACTTTAACCCATTTGGTAAAGTAATCAATCATACAAAAATGATCCCATTTAATGCCTTTAGGGTAATTAGACCAATGACGTCTATTTCCCACATAGAAAATGACCAAGGTAATGTCATAACATGTAAAGCATTTGACGAAAAATGAATCTTATCAGCATAAATCTAGCATTTGTAATATTTTTAAGCATAATCAATGCAATCTTTTTTTATTATCAACCAATAATATCTGGCTCGTATGATCTATCTTGCCATCATATGTCTGTTAGCATTTACTCCACATACACCATCATGCACCTCATGAATGATCTTTATGACCTTAGAAACACCTATACAATGTAATAATATTTTGTCTTTACCTCTCTTGTACAAAATTTTCCCATAAAAAAAATCTCATAGCCAATCTCTTTAGTACCTTTTTATCATTTTTTGTTGCTTGATCTAGGTACTGTTAATCCTTTAAATATCACGTAATGTTGTGATACCAAGGATTGCCATCTTCTTCCTCTAAATTAGCACAATATACTAACATGTCCTTGACATCTATCTTAATGGGTAAAATTTCAGTAGTATTACCAATCTGTCCATGTTAGCCAAAGTGGCCAAGGCATCTGTGATATGATTTTCTTTATGGGGCAAGTGTTCAAATTGGATCATCTTGAATTATTTACATAGCTCTAAGACCTATTTATGATAAGAGATGAGTTTGGAATCCCTTGTCTCCCATTCATTTTTTAGTTGATAAATAACTAAAGTCGAATCCCTGAACACTTTTAACGCCTCAAATTTTTCTATCTAGAGCTACTAGTAATCCTATAACACAAGCCTCATATTCAACCATATTGTTGGTGTAATTGAAGTTTAATCTCGTTGACATCGATTAGTAACATTTTGTCAAAGATATTAAAATTGCTCAAATCCCATGCCTCATGGCATTAGCAGCCCCATCGAAATACATTTTTCATGTCTCTTCCTCACCATTATCTTTTTCTAACCCTGAGATGACCATTAATTCTTCATCTAAAAAATCAAGTTTCATAGGTTCATAATTTTCAGTAGCCCTATCCATAAGAAATTTAATGATGATACTTCTTTTGATTACCTTTTGGCTCCGTAAACAATGTCATACTCTGAAAGCATCACCTGCCATATTGCAATTCTTCCTAGCAATGATGGTTTCTCAAAAATGTATTTGATTAGGTCCAGTTTAGGTATAAGTCAAGTTGTATGGTAGAGCATGTACTACCTGAGTCTTTTAGCCGTCCAAGCCAATACATAACATATTTTCTCTAGTGACTTGTACTTTGACTCGTACTCTATGAACTTCTTGCTTAAGTAATAAATAGCTCTCATTTTTTTTCAGCTTTATCTTGTTAACCTAGTACATATCTCACTGATTTCTCTTGCACCACTATATACAGAATTAGTGGTTTTCCCAAAACAGGTGATGCTAATATTTGAGGATTTAATAGGTATTATTTAGTCTTATCAAATGCTTCTTGACATTTTACATTCCAAAAACTGAGATTACTTTTCTAAATGAGTTTGAAGATAGGATCACATTTAAAAGTGAGTTGAAAAATAAATTGAGAGATTTAGTTCAATCTGCCTAAGAAACCTTAAACCTCTTTTTGCATGCTTAGTAGGGATAAGTTTTGAATGGCTCAGATTTTATCTAAGTCAACTTCTATTCCTCTTTCACTAACTATAAATCTCAATAATTTTCCTAACCAAGCTCTAACGTGCATTTGGACATATTCAACTTAAGTTGAAACTTTTTTAACCTCTTAAATAATTTTTTGAGATTAGCTACATGATCGTCCCTTTTCTAAGATTTTGAAATCGTTTTATCCACATATACCTCAATCTCGTTGTGTATCATATCATAGAAAAGTGTCACCATAGTCCTTTGCTAGGTTGCCCTGGCATTTTTCAATCCAAAGGGTATGACCTTGTAACAAAAAGTTTCTTACATGGTTACAAATATAGTCTTTTTCATATCTTCTTAAGCCATTTTTATTTGATTGTAGCTGAAGAATCCATCCATAAAAGAAAATATCGAGTGTTGGGCTGTATTGTTTACCAAAGTATCAATATGAGGCAAAAATAAATTATCTTTAGGGTTAGCTTTATTCAAATCGTGGTAATCTACACATATCCATACTTTTTCATCTTTTTTTGGGACATATACTATATTAGCCACACATTTGGAATACTTGGCCACTTGCAAAAAGCCTACATCAAATTGTTTATTCACTTTTTCTTTGATTTTCAACAATATTTTTAGTTTCATTCTTCTCAACTTTTGTTGGATTAGCTTGCATTCGGGCTTCAAAGGTAGCCTATGTTCCACTATTTTAATATTAAGCCTGAGCATATCTTGGTAAGACCAAGCAAACATGTCTATAAATTCTTGAAGTAATTCTTTTAGCCATTGTCTATTAACTTTTGGGAGTGAGGTATCGACCTTAAGTTTTTTTTTATTCTTAGCATCATCGAAATTGACCATTTCAATAACTTCTTGATGAGAGTCAATGGATTTATTTTCTTGCTCAATTATCTTATTAAATCTGAAGGCAAATGGTATTCTTCAAAGTTCTCTTCAATGTCAAGTTCATCATTATTAATTGAATTTTTAAAGTTAAACTCCTAATTATTGTCATGATTACCTTCATGTTCATTCGGAGACCTAAAAATTAATGAAAAAGGAAATATTGGTGAAATACTTTGATAGGGGTGTGGATGGAATAGAATGAATGGATAAAATGTATGTTCTTATCTTTTATTAAAATAATGAAAAATAAAAGGCCCAAACATAAAGACTATCCTATTGCTTCTGGGCATAAGCAATTAGGATTTGTGTTTACATTAAGAAAATACTAGAAGCAACAGGTATCCGGATGACCTTTCAATTTTTCAGTTCATAATCGGGTGGGCATTGGTAAACCAAAGCTTTCTTATTTTGGCTTTTGTTACCCACTATATGAATGGATAACTTGGTGAAAATTTTTTTCCATTTTAATTCTTATTTCGTATCCTCCTCAACTCTTAGGTGCATGTATCCTCTAAGAATAAAAGTTTTATTTAGATGGAGAATAATCATCATTCCATTCTTTATCCTCTAGCTACTGTTTCATATTTCTTCCACCTCATAACCCAATCCCAATTAGCCACTATTGTCTTCAATCTTTGGAGGCTCTCTTATCCCTTGAAGGCTTTTGCCCAAGCCAAACCCAATACTCTAACCCTTGTTAATTGTTTGATTAATCACAATCTGGCTAAATTTAAGCCATTTACCTACTGTATTAATAGGTTCAAAAGATCGATAAGAGCATTCCAATGACTTTTGTGTCACTTTTACATCTGAGGCATTTATAGGTTGGGTCACCAATAGATCTTTTTCCCTAACCACAATCATCAGTTGTCCTTTCACATTAAATTTGATTTTTTTAATGCAACAAAGAAGGGATAACACTTACTTTATGGATCTACGATTTTCCCAATAAATAACTATATGATAGGGAGATATCTATGACTTGAAATTTTATGTTAAAAACACATGGCCTAATCTGTATAGGCAATTCAATATCTCTTAAGACTTCTCATCTGGTTCTATCGAATGCTCGGACCACCATATAACTGCTTTGGATGTAAGACTCATCAAAAAACAATTTGGTCAAGGTAGACATGGGTATACCATTGATAGCCGATCCATTATCAATAAAGACTTTGGCTATTATATGGTTTTTACATTTAACAGTGATGAGCAAAGCCTTAGTGCTCCTTCTATCTTCAGGTAAGATCTCATCATCACTAAAAGAGATGTGATGCAACACCATTAGGTTTCCTGTCAAGTGATTCACATACTCTATAGACATGTTGTGGGTCACATAAGCTCGATTCAATACCTTTAGCAAGGCATTATGATGTGGTTTAGAGTTCAAGAGAAACGAGAACATAAAAAGTTTGGCTGGCATCTTATTCAATTGCTTCACCATAAAGTATTAATTATGTTTTACTGGCTTTAAAAACTCACAAGCCTTTTTTTTTACACAAACTTTGGGCATTTTTCTCTGAAATTTCTTCTAGTTTAGTTTGCTTCTCTATCTCTTATCTGTTTTCCTCAAGGTTTTTAAAGTATAACATCTCTCACTTTTAGTTATGCCATCTACACCTGTTATGTTAGCAGTTTTAGATTTTGGCATAACCTTTTCCTACCCCTGGGTTGTCACTTCACAATCATATCTCCAAAGTACTGCCCTCTCATCTTTGTAGGGGAATGGCCATAAGACTTTGAAAGTTATTAGCTTAGGAATAAATTTATTCTTAATTGATTTTGGCTTTTCATTGTAGTAGATGGTGATAGGTTTTGGCACCTATCTATTTGTTATGCCCACTTTAGTATTTTCTAAAGCTTTTGACTCCTCATATAACTTTATCTGGTAGGAGTCCATTAGTTTTTACACTTCATCACAGAATTGCTTACAAATATCAATAGAGTGCCTTGAAGCTACATTATGATACTTACATCTTTGATTGGGGATGCATTTTTTCATATAGGTGCATGGAGCTACTAGTTGTATCAACCTAGCCTTATATAGGGCATCATATAGCTTAAATGACATTTTAAGCTCTTTCACCCTTTTTTTTATATTTTTTTGTCATTATCCAAGGCATTGACTGTATGATTGGGTAAAGATTCCTACTGACATTAGGTGCTGAGTTTCCACTAGTATCAAAACTTATTAGCCCTTATTTAATCAAATGTTACACTTTTTACTTTAAAAAAATGTAATTCTTAGTAGAATGGCCTGTTACCCCATAATGGTAGTCACAATGGGTGATGGCATCATACCATTTAGGATAGGAAAGTTCAAGTTGTTTTGCAAGAATAAGGGTAATTAGGTAGTTTTTATAGAGCTTTTGATATAGCTCAGTGCAGCTTATGGGTATAAGATCAAATGTGGGTCTTTCCCTTGTTCTTAGTTCTTGAACACCACTTGTTATACCAGCTGGTTGAGTAGGTAATCATGGTAAAGATAGATAAAAAAGTCATATAGTTGGTTGGTAAAGAGAAGTGGAAGTATGGGTCACAGTGTGGTGATATATAGGATAAGTTGGCTGAAAATAGCTTCTGAATTACTGCCCTTCAAAACTCACAACTTGAGTCTCACTCTCTTTTTTCTTAGGTGCTCTTTTAGACTACTTTTTTTTTTAAGTTTACCATTTTTTATGGCCTTTTCGATGATCTCTCCTGAAATCACCATATCAGCAAAGTTTTTAGTTATGTTTCCTATCATTCTTTCATAGTATGATGACTTTAAAGTGCTCACGAATAGCAATGTAGTTTTTTTTTTGTTAAGGGAGGTTGTACCTGAATAACTACATCCCGTCACCTTTGGGCATATTACTTGAAAGATTCAGATGTTTTTTTTTTAATTTTTTGCAAGGAAAAATGATCAAGGGCCATATTAATGATGTGATAGTACTAATTGATAAAGGATCAAGTTAGATCTTTACATGAATTTATGCAAGTCTCATCAAATTGAACATATCACCTTGCTGTAGACCCAGTTAAGCTATCTTCAAATATGTGCATGAGCAATTTCTTGTTGCTGGAATACGCTGCCATCATGCGACAATACATTATGATATGTGTGATGGGTCATTTAATATCGTCATATTTCTCAAATTTTAGTACTTTGAATTTATGTGGCATCATCACAGCTAGTACTAAACAAAGCCCCATTACATCCATAGATCCATAGAAATCAATTTTTTTTTATAACTTGTAATCTTTCATCGATCATGTTCATGGCTTAATCTATTTTAAAATTTTCTAAGGGTGTAACTGCCTGCAACTTTTCTTTTTCCTTTGTCTCATCCAGAGTAGGGAGTTGAATAGGCTCAGTAACTTTTTTTATGAAAACAGGATTATTATAACTTTAAATGTTTTCATGATTGGGTGCATAAGTCATTCTCAGATAGTTGTAATTTGGAAATATAGCCTATTGTGGTTGAAAGCTTGGGGCAGTTTGAGTCTGATGTGGACCAAAACCTGAAGGATATGTTGATACAGTAGCTTCTTATGAGGTATCTTCTTTCATTGATTTCTCTTTATTTATCTTTTATAAAGCTTTTAGAATCCTGCTTAGTTTTTCTTCAATTACTCTTAGGCCTTTTTTAGCCTTTTAAAATAGTTTCCATTATCCTGCTCCATTTTCATGGCTTTAGCCTAGGTGTTGTATAAATGTATAGCTATTCTTGCACCTTAGTACCATAATTGAAAATTAGTGATGATGCTATGATAATGAATGAATGTGATGCAATGCATGGAATAAGAAAAGAAAAAAAAAGGAATATTTTTCGCTTTAAAAATTTCAACAAAAGTGAATTTTCATTTATTCCACAGGAGTCTATTTTACATCAAATATAATACTGTCCCTCTATAAAAACGTCTAACTTGCTCATACTAGTCTTTAGCCTCCTCAATGAAGTTTAGTAGTCTCTATCCATGCTTTCTTATTAGTGTGATCAAAGCTCTCAATGCCTCAGCCTCTTTCACCATTTCATTTACCTTGATCACTGCTTTGTCTATCTGAGCTGTGAGATGCTCTATGTACCTTTGTTTTCCCAACCCTTCTCTCTTATAGCACCACATCCGATAGGCTAATTCTTTGTGTTTTTGTGTGAGTGGTCTTTTTGTTCATTCAACTTCAGTTTCAAGGCCAAAATGTAATTTGTGAGTATTTTATTTTCCTACTAAACTTCAACATAATCATCTTCTATCTTTTTAACTCTTCATTATCACAAGTTAGATCTATGTTGTTTATTTCTTTAGCTTGCACCTGTATGTGCAATCTCTTATGCTCTTGTTATAGCTTCTTTAACCCTTTAAGGGCATTATCCTATTCTTAAACAACCTTTAGAGCTTTACTATATTCCTTGGAAATCTTGTGGACTTGGACTTCTACTTTTTTTGCTTTGTCTTGCCACTATTTTTTTTTTAAGCTTCAGAATTTCTTATTTCAAATTTTTTTTCTCTGCTTCATGTTTTTTCCTTGTAGATTCTGATTCTAGAGGCACAATTTCTGACTCATGGTCTACTGATTGGCAACGATTTTTAGGCATAGTTGCCACCTCTTGGCCTCATTTTGTTTTCCAAATTAGATAGCCTTAAGTGATGTTATCAGTAAATGGTCTAAGGCTTACTCTCTTAGGTTTCTCTAGGCCTTGATCATGCTATCAATCTTCTA
The DNA here is from genome assembly GCF_002303985.1 of Durio zibethinus. Next base: position 15,207,195 of record NW_019168270.1, read on the forward strand.
AAAAGTTTTAGGCTCTCCATACGAATAGTCATACTGGCTAAGCTTGTACATCATGAGAATAAACTATTTGACTTCATGCTATCTCTTTACCATCAGTGGTGTATAACTTATTGACCCCTATAGACCTAACAATGGAACCCCTGTCTCATCTCCACATTGATATAACATAGGTTCACGGTTCATCCAAGAAACAACTATTTTACTTGATCGACTATGAGTTTTTATAGCAGATATTCCCACTCTTTTTGAGTCTTTGCTTCTGGCCAAATACTCTGATAGAATTCTCAAATTGGGATTCGACTATGAAAATAAAGCTTGGAGAAAATACTCTTCTTGCATTCCAAATGGCTTTTCATTTATAGATGCATTAGTGGTATGCAACCCATGAATCATGCTTTGTAATTTTGTCTACAAAAGTTTAGAGATCTGATGGTTTTTGCAAAGATAGCTAGTGAAAGATTACACCATTTTTCAATATGCTCAAATAGATAAACTACTTCTATCTTAATGTAGCTTAAGACCTTGGGGAAAATGACCAACCCATATATGACTAGAGCAAATACATTCATTCCCTAATCATCATCTAGATGTTTGACAATGAAATCTCAAAGAATCTCTTATGGGATACCCTTATGCTCTTTTTTTTCTCGAACATATAAATCTATGATCTTTTTTCCCACTTTTAAAATCTGGACTAGCTTCTTACAATTTTTTATTTGTGCTTTTTCATATATATTCTGTCTAGATATAATAGATGCATACCCACTAAAGTTGAATGCTCCTCTATCGTTGACACCAAATCAACCTTATTAAAGATGAAACAACAGTAAAAGATTTTAAAATTGTACTGTCACCTTAATGAGTGAGTTATCAACCTCCACTGATAAGAGATATGCAATATGCCCAAACTTTAGACAAAAAGCTTCCTCTCTTAAAGAAGTCATGCTATTTGATAGGCTTTTCAAATCATTCTGTTTAAGAAGTAAGCGAACTTCCCTTGGTAGTGTAGAGATATGACTAAGTGGTAAACTATCTCTTTCTTCTTGTTGTCTCTTTTCTGACTCTATCTTTACATCTATAGGCGAGTCACATTTGAAAAGTATAGATGAGGCGCAAACCTAACGTTCTATGGATTCCATGAAAACTTTTATTAAAATAACTTTTAAGGTAAGAATACTATGCAATCTGTAAGTATGTTTATGAATATGCACAATAAGAAAAGAAATAAAAGAAGACAAGGAAATTAGTTAGTCATTTCAATAATAAAAAACATAGAATAAGCACCATATAACAAGTAAGATAACAGTTTGACCTTAATTTTGGATTGACTACAAAAGGTGAAAAGATAAGGCTCTATCTATTGTTGGGTTCTTAAAGTTAACTATATCCAGTTTGGGTTAATTCTAAAAAGGTTCCCAAATTATTTCTTACATTATCATCCCATCACAGATTAATAAGGCACTCAGATCCTCGCCCATCATAAGTTGCAAGTGAAAAGGGTTCAATTTGAGTGGGAGTGTTTCACAGGCCCATGCAAAGACATGAAATCTCACGAGGGCATAGGTACTTCACTCCTTCATGAAGGTAGAGCTTAGGTGGAAAGCTTATGTTATGCTTATGCAAATGAATAACAGAGATATATATGCAATAAATAACTAATTAAACAAGTGTAAACAATGAAAAGAAATAAAAAAATAAATGAATAATTAAGCAAGTATAAGCAATGAAAAAAATAATCTCAAATTTATTAAGCAAGGCTTGGATAATAAGAAATCATTTGCTGGCCTAACTCTTGATTGTCCCTAGTGGAGTCGTCAAACTGTCATAACGTATAGATCTATGGACCTCCTGCTAGACATGGATTAGAAGAGTCACCACCAATTTTTTTTGTTTAGGTGTGATTGGTCACCTGAAATAGATTCTGATTTGAGGAACTGGATTTAGGTTTGAAAGTATGGTTACTTGTGAGAAAGGTTATAGCATCTTCACAGTGCCCTTCAAAAGAATGGTACCAGTTTGATCTCAAATTATCCAAGCCTTATCATATTTATAATTTACCAAATTGTTTAATATTGAAAATTAGTCTTAAGATTATCCCAATAGTTTGGTAACAATTTAAGATAATTCTCTCACCTCATGAATGTTTATGGAGACTAATGTTCTACTTTGAAGAAGCTTCGTCTTCGAATTTATTAAAATATTTTATTTTAAAAAATGAGTAAAGTCTCCTAATAGTTTGGTATGACTTACTTTAAAGCAGATTTCCTAATAGTTTCATGAGATTTTATTATAAAAAGATTTGTAAGAATTTTGAGAATTTCATTAAGTCTCTCAATATTTTGGTAAGACTTAATTTGAAGGAATCTTCCAATAGTTTAGAGGATAAAAATTATTTTTTATTTTTTATATTTCTTTTATATTATTTTTTTTAAAAATGATTTATGAAATTTCTTAATAGTTTAGTGGATTCCGTAAAATTTAAATCGATAAAATCCTCTAATAGTTTGATGAGATTCATGGATTTATTTAAAAAAGATTTCTCTTTTTTATTGTATTTTTTTCTTATTTTTTTATTATTACATTTAAAAAACATTTATTTGAAAATATTTTTTTATTTTTCTTTATTTCTCGAAAGAAAATATTTTTCTTCTTTAAAATATTGAATTACCAAATACAAATGAATAAATAAAGCCATAAAAAATTGAAAAAAATAGACAAAAAATAAATAAAATCAAAAAATAAAATGAAAATAAAAAAAAAGAAAACCTGTGATCGGGTCGAGTTAGTACTGGGTCAACGCGTTGATTCTTGGTAGGTTACCCGTATAATTGAGTTTTCTAAAACGGTGTCATTTTGACATCCTATAAAAGTCACTTTTCTGCATTCTTGCTCAGAAGCCCCCTGCTTTTCCTCTCTTTAGATTGAAAAGCTTTAACTTCTCTCTAGAAATTTCTCAAGAATATCATCAGAGATTCAATAGAAAACTAGAAAAACCCATCAGTTTCTGGGAAAGTTGTTAAAAAATTTAACAAAAAACTGAAAAATCCATCGATTTCTAGTAAAGTCGTCAGAATCCCATTGAAAAATTCAACCTCGTTGGAAAGTTCAACCAAAAATTTCAAAAACTCATTAGAAAATTCATCCAAACCTAGATTTTTCCAGAAAAATCCTGAAAATTTCCCAAATTTGCCAAGATTTCTTCAAAAACTCTCCACAACCTTTATCTTACCTCCATAAACCTAAACCCAAATCCAAAAACTTCAAATCAAACCTAGACAAAAAATCAAAATTCCATAAATTCTTTACTACCAAAATTTTCTAGAACACCAACTCTTCTAAAAAAATCAACCGTTTCCCCAAAAAATCAACTATCCTTTCCTTTTGATTGTGAGTCCAATTTATAGGCAACCTTTAGGAGCATTTTTAGGAAACAGACAAAATCATCCTAGGCTTAAATCCTGATATTGGGTTCTGTCCGAGCATGATCTTAAGTCTCAATTGATTTCAGCAGTTATACTGATCCAATTTTGCATTAAAAACCTTGACTATGTTGATGGGATTCTGATTTGAAATGTTAATTTCACGTGCAAATTGAAACAAAAGGAAAAGAGAATAAAGACAAAATTAATAATAATAATAATAATAATAATGATAAGAAGAATAATAATATGATAATGTACAATATAATTAGTATAATAACACTAATAATAATATTATACTATAATATTATATTATATTATATTATAACATGCAATACTATATCAAAAATAATAATAATAAAGAAAATCGATCATGGTTGGTCCTGAACATAAATAGGTGTTTACAAATGGTAGATCCTTTAAGTAGCCCTCAAAAATTTTTGAAATTTTTTTATACATGCATGATTTTCATAATAATTTTAAATTTTTTTAATAAAAAAATTAGTTTAGCCCCCTCAAACTTAAATTTATTGTGTTGATATATATTATTCTTTACTTTATGTATTATATTGGCTACATAATAAGTAAATTTTTGTATCTAAATACTACAAGCTTCTTCATTTCAAAAAATAAATTACAATTCTTTAACTTTGTGTTTTGCTTATTATAATGATTTTCAATTTAAAATGAATAAATTGTCAGCAAAAATATTTTCACTAAATTAAATTTAGTACATATGCAAGTATTATAATAACTAAAAACCGACTTGACAAAATATCCAAATTATGATTTTAATTTCAACCAATTTTTTTACTATAATGTTATGCTCACTTTATTTGAAATTTGTTACATGTCAAAATAATTAATATAATAGTTTAATACCTTTTCATTTTTCCATAATGTAAAAATACATGTAAAAAATTAGTCTTTACTTTATTCGTTTTAGAATTTAATTTTTATTTAAAAAAATATTTTTGTGATTTTTTCACTTTAATACTTTAAATATTAAGATGATAAAATAATGTATTAATATTGTAAAAAAATATAATGATTTTATTTTTATAAAAAATATTGTTAGTAATTTATAATTAGATATCGTGAGACTAATTGTTTAATATATCTATTTTGTTTTATGTATATATTTATTTATTTATATATTAACATACTTATAATTGTAAATTTGTTATGTTTGCATCTATTTTTATTATTAATATATTTGATATATTTTAAAAAGATTATTATAAAATATTACTTTGATCCTCTCAAAATTTAATGTCAAGATCCCTCACTAGTTCTATATTATACTAGCAAGAAGAGCACTTAGGGTTTTTTTAATTTAATTTTCAATGATTAAAGTTTTCCAATATATATGATAATTCAATTTTAAAAAGCAATTTAACTTTTTCTTTTTTTAGAAAAAGTGTTAAATATCTTAAAATAATTAGATATTATTTGTGTTTACAAACTTTACCTCCTGACTTTAATTTGGGTTTCATACAAAGAATAAAATCAATTATATTTTACAAATTTGATATTAATTTATATGGACTAGATTTATCTATTTAAATATGCATGTAGATATATAAATTAATATTAATAAATTACTATTATTATCATTGTATATATAAATATATATATATATATATTAAAGATAGCATGTCATATAAAAATTAAAGCTTTTAAAAAATTGACAAATTGAAAATATATGATAAACAATGTTATTGAGATAAAAAGAGATTAAATTAATAAAAAAGAACATAAATACTATTAGAATTTTTTTCCTTTTTGTCAAAAATTTTTGTTTTTATATATTTATATAAGATAATTAAATAATAAAAATAAAAGAAAATACATTTTTCTCAAATTAAAATTTTTTTAATCTTAATTCCTTAATTAAGATAATTTTTATCTTTATTCCAAACTAAAGGTATTTTGACTCAATTAGAGTTCATGTCAGCACCTTCATTCTTTTAGTCCTCTCATTTCTCTTTCTTCTTTCAACTAACGTTTTTTTTTTTTTTTTTGTCAAATAATTTTGAAATCGACAAATAGATGATACTCCTTTATAAACTTCTGGACTTATATACTTATTCTCATGGAATTGAGATCTCTCCCCAATCGACAAATGCAATCGAGATGTAGTTGCTAAAGCAGCCATAGAAACCAAAATCTTTTTTTTTTCTTTTTTTGATATTTTGATAAGCAAGAGGATTTTATGGGTTAGGTAAATTGAGAAAACTTTCAAACTTGAGCGCTTGAGGCATATAATTTTACAACAAAATTTAAGAATATTTGCTATCTATGAATCTTAAAACAATAGTTGGTTCTAAAATTCTTTACAAAAAGCTAAAAGATGAAAGAAAGTCCTCTTTATGGAAAGTGGAGCCCTATTAAAAGAGATATCAAAGTCTGGAGAAGTCAATTTGAAGGTTTTCAATTAAACTATGTAAGCATGAAAGTCCATTTGGATATATGGCCAACTGGGTAACAAACACACCAAGCAAAGAAAGGGATATTCCTCTTAAATGGATTCTCTTGCTCTTACACTCGATGGTCTTTATCTTAGTTAAGGATGATTTTTCTGCATCACCTTGAATTCTGTTGGAGAGACTTAAGAATGTGAGTTACAGGTTTAACTCTTTTTTTTCCCTGAATGTTGATTGCATTGATTATTTGTAAACTTTCACGTTGTATAATTGTTTTGTAGTAAAAAAGAAATGTCTTATTTCCTATAAATAATTATTTGATTGGACATTAAATTAGAGCATTTGCAGAAAAAATGCAAAAGATATTGCATGGAAGACAGAGAAAGGAGAGAACTGAAGAAAGAAGATGCTGACTTGGATAAATTGATGATGTGGAGATTAATTGCTGTTAAAATACCTTTGTTTTGGAAGAAAGTTTAAAAGTACTTTGGTTAGGGAATTAAAATTAAAAATTGTTTTAGTTTGGGATAAAACTCTACATATCACATCAAAATAAATAAAAATAAATAATCAAATAAAAAATCAAATCACAACAAATCATCAAAAGCCCAAAAATAATTAATGCCGTATTCATGCGTTCATGAATATAATATTCAAAGGGTTTTGAAAATCTTGAATGTGGTAAGATATGCAAATTAATTAATTGATTAGATTTTGTCCCATGTTATGCTAATATACATTATTAACATTTGGAGACAGTAAAATTCAATGGCTAAGATTAGTTTATGAAATTAAATTATAAAAAATGTATTACCTTTAATAATCTACAATCTTAATTAAAACTTTAAAAATTTGAGAATGATTAATATGTGTCAAAAGAAATTTAATTAAAAATAAAAAATCACGTGCATGTTTTGTGATTATTCGAAATCGAATTCATATATAGTATTTAACTTGTATTTTCAACTGAGGTTAATCACATATTAAGAAAGCCCTAGACAGCAATGATCGCCTTTTTTTTTCAGTCAAAATTAAATTTTATTCAAAACCCAAAAAGGGATAGATCTAGTGCCAACGCTTTCATTAACTAAAAGCTAGAAAATAGTTTTGTAACCAGTGTACAGAACCTCTAAAAATCATGACTAACTTACAAAATCACATCAAAGCCAACATAAAGAAATTAAAAACCCCACAGGATTGTGCAAATTCTTGAACAAACAAATAGTCATGCCTTCACCAAAAGTCAATTGATGATAAATTACCACAAGTCACCTGGTCTTTAAGCCTCTTTCCTTAAAACCAATCTGTACTTCATTTTTAATCACTTGCAAAAATCTTAAACTTTGTTTGTGAGATAGTATTTCGACAGAACTGCCAACCCAATAAAACAACAAGCTTAGAGATAGCCAAACCAACAATGATTGCCTCGTAAAACTAAAATTATGAATTCATTTGAATCTACTTTTACATGATTTCTTTATTTATTGCATAATTTTTCTTCATTTAAGAATAATGATAGTCAAATTGTACAACAGATTTTTATACTTTAGTCAAATGATGGAATTAGTCTATTTACTTCAATGTGCTCAAATTGAATCCTTATATTTCAATAAATTATTAAATTTAATAAAATTATTAATGGTTCAAACTTTTTTTAATAAAATTTATAACGTAATGTTTTGACTTTTTTGACTTGACATTTTTATTTTCGTGATCATTGACTTTGCTAATATGTCAAGTTCACATGGTAAAAATGATGATGTGGTAAAAAATTGTAGCATGTCAATATTTTTTACATCAACTTTTTTCAAATTGTACTATTTATCTTGTACTTTAGTTAAATTGTGGAATTAGTCCCTTTACCTTAATATGTGTTCAAATTTGATCTTTATACATCACTTAGTTATAGAATTTTAGATTTAACCTAAAATAAGTAAAATAAAATTAAAATAAAACACAAAAAACTTTTCAATACAAATAAATCGAGTAATAATAAAGTCAATGCATGGGCCAACATATGAGTTGCACCAGACCTGTTTTCTAAAATGGCTTCATTTCAATCTGTTATAAAAACAAAAAAATCATTTTTTAATATTCATTTTTTCTCCTCGCTCATCCTCATTTTCCTTTAACTTCTCTATACAAGTCTCATTCAATGAACTCATATTTCAATGGGATTTCTAGATATGTCAATGGTTGAAAATTTGAAAGATCATAGAAAAAATTTATCATAAAAAGCACCAATACCTAGAGATTGATTATCTACACCATCGTTTTGTATATCCAAAGCAAAATTGAGTATAATGCCATAAAAATTCTAAATCTAAAACCTTTAAAAAAGAATTTCTCAATAAAAATTTATTTCTAATTGTTTTTGTTGGTTGTCTCTGTTTTTATTGTATTATCTTGTTGATTGTTGTTAAATTCTCAAAATTTTCCCAAATAAATCTTTGCAAAAAATTTTCATATTTTTCATATTTTTTCAATTTTTGATTTTTGATGTTTTTGCTTTTTTCTTACTTTAACTTCTTGACTTTCACCAACTAAACAATAAAAATAAATAAATAAATAATAAATAAAATACTTTTGGGCCTTTAAATTTGGGCTTAAAATCTAATTTTACAATTAAAACCCAATTGATCCAAAAATGATTTTAAAATCCAATGTCAAGATGAAAGTCAAAGTCCATTTAATATCTACAAAATTTTTGAACAAAATGAAATGTTTACAATTACTATTATTGTTGATTGTGTATATGAGTTTGTTGGGTTTGTTGATAATGGGTTTCTTAATCTAACTTTTATTTTTCTGTCATTTTTAAAGTTTTTTTATTTCAAAAATATTGAAAATAGAAATTAAAAAAATCAAAAAATAAAATCAAAATCAAAATAAATAAATAAATAAAAGGTAAAGAAAATATATAATTCAATTTATGTTAGGCTTATAATCTATATGAAATTAACCCAATTTATTAAATTAAGTCCAATTAATAATTTAAATATCTAAATATAAAAAGATCACGATCAAATTAATAATTTATATTTTTATATGTTATTTTAGGTCATATCTTAAATTCGATAGTTAATTTATGTATAGGTATCAAATTAAAGTACACATTAAAGTAAAAAGACAAATTACATAATTTAATGAAAGTATAGGGACAAGTTGTACAATTTTAGAAAAGTTAGCTTGGAAAAATGATGACATGTCAAAAAAATTTGCCTCATCATCATCTTTGACCATGTGGATTTTACACGTCAACGAGTTAATGATCACGTAAGCAAAAATGTCACATTAAAAAAATTAAAATACCACATCATCAATTTTAACGGAAAAAGTTTGAGTAACTTATTAAAGTGAATAAGGCAAAGAATAAAGCAAATTATACAACATTTGACAATCCCAAGCCTTACAAGTAACTAACCTTTAGTTCTTGAGAGCTGTGTTTTAATTGTTATAATTTAGGATAGTAGCATTTATCCACAACAATGTAGAGGCTGCAAAACTTTTGAAAGATACCATATCCAGAGTGTTAAAGCAATATAGAATATTTGATTCATATCACTAATAACCAAAATTTCTAATAAAAAAATGCTCCTTAAAAATTTACTGCATCCATATATTTGCATGGTTATGGCCATAGAGTTGATCAAAATGGTTATGATATAAATATTTGTTCTTGTGTGACTTGCAGCCATGGATTTTTTCCTAACTAAATTTGATGAATCGTGGGACACTCCAACAAACCTTGATGAGAAAATGAAAGACCTAAAGGGAAAACAGGCGGAACTAAATGCTCTAAAAGGAGAGACGGAGTTAAGAACCACTGCAGAGCTGCATCCGAGAAAGAAACTAAAGAAAGAAGTTGAGTTATGGCTCGGGAATGTGGAAAGAATAAACAATGAAATCCAAGACCTTGAAAAAAAAATTGGAGAAAGTAGCTTTGCCTCACGTGGATTCCTCAAAGGAGAATGAAGAAGATACAAGAAGTTGATGAACTTTTTCAACGGGGTCAGTTTCACGATGGTTTGGTAGTTGACAACCCTGCGTGGATTGGATAAGCTCTATCAACGATAACTTTATTTGGTGTAGCTGCCAAGACTTGTATAGAAGAAATTTGGGCCTACTTGATGGATGATGACATTCAAAAGATTAGAGTTTGGGGGATGGGAGGAATAGGGAAAACAACCATCAAGAAGCTCGTACACAACCAGCTATTGAAAGAGACTGAAAAGTTTGACATTGTGATATGGATCACTGTATCAAAGGAGATGAACATCATTAAACTGCAAAACAAGATTGCACGTGCAATGAAAGTAACCCTTGATGAAGATGAAGATAAAACAATAAGAGCAGGGATGATATACGAAATGTTGGCTTGTAAAGGCAAGCACGTGTTAATCTTAGATCAGAGATTTAAATTGCGGTAACGGTTACGTTTTCGGTCGCATTGCGTTTGTCACGGTTGCGGATATAACGGAGACCTTTGTGGTCATTGCGGCTATTGCGATCGTGAATTTTTTTAAATTTTGCTCAACTTGCTATAAAATATAATAATTTTAATTATTAATCATAAAACCTCTTATTTTATGATTTTTAAAGTAATTTATATCATATCATGTGTTTTATTTATTTAAGAAAAAATATTTATAGTAAAATATTCATATTTAAAAATTTATTTATATGATAATTAAAAAATAAAAAGAGATAAATAAATATATGAAAAATAAATAATCATAACGAATAATATATTTAATTATTTAATTACCGTACTCATCAAATTATTACCAAACTATATTATGCATAAATCAAATAATAAGTGATTAGATATTCATAAATTAAGTAAGAGTATTATTATTTATGAGTCAAAAGAATTATTTTTTATGAACTTACAGTAAATCAAACTTGACAGCCTCTATGTTATGATCAATTTTCAACAATAATAACCTCAAGTCTACTTCTCTTGTCTCTTGACTAAATTGCACAACCCACACAACTTCTTATCCCTTCACCTTGCATTCAATAATTTTTTTTCTCCAAACCTTCATCCTCATCCCCATCTCTCAGTTCTCTTTTTATTTGGTGTGTACTATCTGCTTGCTTCTGTAAACTTTAAGTTTCACTCTCATCTCTTATCTCTTATTTTAAGTCCCAGCAACTCTTGCCTCCTTCTATCAATGTAACATAGCCCAATCTAATCCCAAACACACAAAATCATGGCAAATTTGAAAATTAAAAAAAAAGATAATTTGAGTGTTGAATTAATTGTTTACTTTAAACTACATATACTTGATTTTGATTGAAGTTGAACTTGAAAGAATTGATTTTTTTGAAAGTTTATGTTTTGTGGGTTTTTTTTTTCTGAATTTATAAATTGATGTTTATTTTCTTTCTTGTTGTTTTTATTTTAAGTTTTTAAACAAAATCAAATGATTTTTTTTTTGAATTTTTGAATGAAATAGGAATAGCGGCAATAGCGGGCAATAGCGGACCGCTATTACCGCTATTCACTATTATACCGCAATTCACGATCGCGATTCATCCGTTATAGACGAGATTCAAATTCTCCCCCGTTTTTTCTTCAATAGCGGTGGCGGATAGTGGCGCGACCGTGAAATAACGGCCGTGACACTGCTATCCAACCACTATTTGAATCCTTATCTTAGATGATTTGTGGGATAAACTTTCTCCAGAAGAAGTAGGCATCCCCGAGCCTTCTAATGGGAGCAAATTATTGGTAACAACTCGGTTGTTAGATGTGTGTCACTATTTGGATTGTCGAGAAGTTAGAGTGCCGACTCTTTCAAAACCAGATGCATGGAGGTTGTTCTTGGAAAAAATAGGTCAAGATGTTTTTAATCATCTAGATCTATTACCCTTTGTGAAATCTGTTGCTGAAGAATGTGCCGGTTTGCCCTTAGCTATTGTTACAATAGCAAGCAGTATGAAGGGTGCACGAAACCTTCACGAGTGGAGGAATGCGCTCCATGAATTAAAAAGACATGTAAAGAGTGTGAATGTGATAGAAGAGAAGGTATTTCAACAACTTCAGTTCAGCTATTAAAGAAAAAGATCTGTGACAATATTTTCAACACGTAAGAAGAAATTTGTTTCAAATGACGAGGGAATTGATGATTGGTTAACTGACGTCAAATGACAGATTAGTATTTTGTTGTTTACAGCAAAAATTCTATGAAAATTTGTTGTTCTATTTGTCATTGGTAGTGATTAATTCCACCTGTTGTCGTGTGAAACAAATTATTAAGCCAAAAAAAAAAATCAACGTTGACAACTATTTGTAATCAAACCTGTGGAACCCATCATGAAAGTGACACCATAACCACAGCAATACACTCATAAATTTAGTTCATTTCCATTCAAGCTCTTGCAGAAGCAACAGCCTATCTAGGAGCTCAATTAAAGGTAGTTATAAGGTAATTTAATGTACGGTACTCTATTTCTTTTTCATGCTTTTCATGATTTTGTTTTTTCCTTTCTGTTTCATTAACGCTACACCTTTTCCTCTTTCACTACTGATGTTGGCTTTTTTTCAATTATTTGTTTAAGATTTTCATTTTAACTTTAAGCTTTTAGGGTTTAATTATTGATAGTTTAATTAATTGATCTCAATTCCCTTTCTTCATTAAATAAAGAAAAGAAAAAAAATGCAAACTTACACAACACTTGACAATATCCCAAAACTTATTATATATTTTGCTTCTTGTTATATTTTAGGTATTTTCTTCCCTGCATTTTAGTCTACTCAAGGGTGTTACAGAAGCATCATCTAGACAGGTTGATAATTTTACTTCTGGTATTTTGTTTCTTTTTATGCTTATAAATTGGGAGAAATTGTTTTCTTTTATTTCATTCTTATTATGATTTGTTTTCTCTTTCTCTGTTTGATTTATGCTATTCCTTTTCATCTTTCACTAATCATGTTGATTATACAAATTTTGTTTTAGAATAAATTTTTCTAGGCATGTATTGTAATATTGCACATAGATGATTTAACATGCAAAAGCATATTGTGTAAATAATTATTACAATAATTAAAAAAAATTATTTTGTTTTAGTTCCTTATTATACTAGCAAGATGAGCACCTAGGGTGTCTTTAATTTAATTTTCAACGATTAAAGTTTTCCAATATATTTGATAATTCAATTTTCAAAAGCAATTTAACTTTTGACTTTTTTTTAAAGTGTTAAATATCTTAAAATAATTAGATATTATTTGTGTTTACAAACTTTACCTCCTGACTTTAATTTGGGTCTCATACAAAGAATAAAATCAATTATATTTTACAAAATTGATATTAATTTATATGGACTAGATTTATCTATTTAAATATGCATGTAGATACATAAATTAATATTAATAAATTACTATTATTATCAATGTATATAATATATATATTAAAGATATCAAGTCATAAATAAATTAAAGCTTTTAAAAACTTGACAAAATTCAAAATATATGATAAACAATGTTATTGAGCTAAAAAGAGATGAAATTAACCAAAAAGAACAAAATCTTGATATAATGACTATCAGATTTTTTTTTGTCAAAAGTTTTGACTTTTATATATTTATATAAAATAAATAAAAATAAAAAATTAAGAAAAACATACATATCACATCAAAATAAATAAAAATAAATAATAAAATAAAAAACACAAATCACAACAAAACATCAAAACCTCAAAAAAAAATGAATGCAATATTCATGCATTCATGAATATAATATTCAATAGGCTTGAAAATCTTGAAAAGAGCAAGAGATGCAAGTTAATTAATTAATTAATTAGATTTTGTCCCATGTTATGCCAATATACATTATTAACGTTTGGTGGCAGTAAAATTCAATGGCTAAGACTAGTTTATGAAATTAAATCATAAAAAATGTATTGACTTACTTTTAATAATCTGCAATCTTGATTAAAACTCTAAAAAATGAGAATAATTAATGTGTCAAAAGAAATTTAATTAAAAATAAAAGAATATGAAGTTAAATCATTAAAATTATTAACATGCCCTGACTAAGTTGTAATCTTGATGACCATGTTTTATAAATGTGGGACAAGAAAAAAAAAAGAATTAAATAAACAATAATAATGAAAACTAAATTAAATCATAAAAATTTATTGACATACCTTAACTACAATCTTGATAAAACATTGAAAAATGGAAAATTATTAAGATATGTGTGCTAAAAAGAAAGATTTGAATAAAAATCACGTGCAAGTTGTGTGATTATTCGAAAATCGAATTCATATATAATATTTAACTTGTATATTCAAGTGAGGTTAATCACATAGTAAGAAAGCCCTAGACAACAATGATTGCCTTGTAAAACTAAAATTATGAATTCATTTGAATCTATTTTTGCATAATTTCTTTCTTTATCTCATAATTTTTATTCATTTAAGGATAATGACCTATCTATTTTAAATTGAGATAAAATATCCTTTTCTTTTATTTTAAAAAAGCAAAAAAGTTAGTAAACCACAATGACTCGAAGACAAACTTTATTTGTTTAACTTGAAGAGGATATTGATTTAAACTACATATCTTATATAAATATGTAAAATCCAAAGCCTTTGGCAAAAATGGAAATTGTTCAATGTGGATAGTTTATATAATTGACATATAGATGATCTTAAAAAATAGCCATGTGTCATGCATTTAATTTTTTATTTAATTTGATTTAAAATAAAAAATTCAAATAATTAATTATATTGCTTTTCTTTTAATTTAATTTAATAAGAAAACAAATAAAAATGACTCAATATTTTAATCTAAAATAATAAACATGAAAAAGGTAGAGCATCGATGGTTAAGATTTTACTATATTATCTTTTCTCAGTTCATATTAATTTCAATGTTAAAAAAAAATACTGATTAAAAGTAACTGATGTTTGCTAATGAGAACTTGACTTAGTGGCAAAGAAAGGTCTTAGAACCTTGAAGTTATAGGTTTAAGTTTCATTATACATGGGTTTGATTCAACTTTATGTTTTAATTTATTTTTTGTTATTCAGTTATTTTTTTATATATTTCAAAAAATAAAAAGTAGCTAATGTTTAATTTAATAAAAATTAATTACTTATGGACTTACTTTAATAACACTTCAATATGATTAATAAGAAAATAATAAAAAATTGATATTTTTATCTGAAATAAACATGAAAAAGAGGGGATTTTTTTTCACTACTTAGAAAATAGTGGATATCTCTATTATTTTTACCAATATTTAAAGTTTTGCCACATCATTTTTTAATTTTTAGAAGCAAATTAAATAAAAAAATTAAAATTTCTACCATATTCACTTTATTTTTATATACTCTCCCTCTCATCCCAAAAGAAAATATTCTTTTTTCACCATGTTATCATATTGGATCGTCAACAAGCAACAAAAAAACATTTGACATACACCCAAAAGATGGAAAGTTGGAAGCAACCAACCAACAAATTATTTCATTCTTCTATCCTATTGAGTATCATCTCTGTCATTTTTTTCAACAAATTTCAATCTTTCAATATTTAATTTAATAAAAAAATTTCTAACTTAAGGAAAGTTTAGTTTAATAAAAGTTTGTATATATAAAAGTTTGTGATTATTGCATTGAAAATGTATAAAACCTAATAAGCTTAGGTTTGACCTCACTCCAATTGGGTTTTTTTATATATTTTCAGGTCCTTCCTAACGATTGTTTGGTAATTCTTATATTAGTAATTCTTCATAGTTTGATTGATCTCATCAATTTCCTTCATTAAGTGAATAAGGCAAAGAATAAAGCAAATTACATAACATTTGACAATCCCAAGCCTTACAAGTAACTAACCTTTAGCTCTTGAGAGGTGTGTTTTAATTGTTATAATTTGGGATAGTAGCATTCATCGACAAAAATGTAGAGGCTGCAAAGCTTTTGAAAGACACCATCTCCAGAGGGTTAAAGCAATATATAATATTGATTTCCATCCTTAATAACCAAAATTTTCTAATAAAGTAATTCTTCTTAGATATTTACTGCATCCATATATTTACATGGTTATGGTTATAAAGTCCATCAACATAGTTTATGATATACATATTTGTTCTTATTTATGTAGGGACTTTACAGCCATGGATTTTCTCCTTGCTAAATTTGATAAATCGTGGGACACTCCAACAAAGCTTGATGAGAAAATGAAAGACCTAAAGAGAAAACAGGTGGAACTAAATGCTCTAAAAGGAGACACAGAGTCAAGAACAAGCACAGAGCTGCATCCGAGAAAAAAACTAAAGAAAGAAGTTGAGTTATGGCTCGGGAATGTTGAAACAGTAAACAGCAAAATCCAAGACCTTGAACAAAAAATTGGAGAAAGTAGTTTTGTCTCACGTGGATTCCTCAAAGGAGATGTTTTGAAGAAGATACAAGAAGTTGATGAACTTTTTCAGCGGGGTAGGTTTCGCGACAGTTTGGTAGTTAACAACCCTGGGTGGATTGGACAAGCTCTATCAACCACAACTTTATTCGGTGGAGCTGCAAAAACTTGTATGGAAGAAATTTGGGCCTACTTGATGAATGATGACATTCAAAAGATTGGAGTTTGGGGGATGGGAGGAATAGGGAAAACAACCATCATGAAGCTCGTACACAACCAGCTATTGAAAGAGACTGAAAATTTTGACATTGTGATCTGGATCACTGTATCAAAGGAGATGAACATCATTAAACTACAAAATAGGATTGCACGTGCAATGAATGTAACCCTTCACGAAGATGAAGATGAAACAATAAGAGCAGGGATGATATACGAAATGTTGGCTCGTAAAGGCAAGTATGTGTTAATCCTTGATGATCTGTGGGACAAACTTTCTCTTGAAGAAGTAGGCATCCCCGAGCCTTCTAATGGGAGCAAATTATTGGTAACAACTCGGTTATTAGATGTGTGTCACTATTTGGATTGCCGAGAAGTTAAAGTGCCGACTCTTTCAAAACCAGATGCATGGAGGTTGTTCACGGAAAAAGTAGGTCGAGATGTTTTGAATCATCAAGATCTATTACCCCTTGTGAAATCTGTTGCTGAAGAATGTGCCGGTTTACCTTTGGCTATTGTTACAATAGCAAGCAGTATGAAGGGTGTACGTGACATTCATGAGTGGAGGAATGCACTCTTTGAATTAAACAGACAAGTGAAAAGCGTGAATGGGATGGAAGAGAAGGTATTTCAACAACTTCAGTTCAGCTATGATCGTTTACAAGATGAAAAAGTGAAGCATTGCTTCCTATGCTGTGCGTTATATCCTGAAGATTGGGAAATAAATACAGATAAGCTTATAAATCTGTGGATTGCTGAAGGGCTTGTGGAAGAAATGGATAGCATACAAACGGAGATTGACAAGGGGCATACCATACTGAATAAACTCAAAAACAGTTGTTTGATAGAAAGTTGTATGATAGAAAACAGTAATATAGATAAAGGTCAAGTGAAGCTGCATGATGTTGTACGGGACATGGCATTGCGCATCACAAGTGCAAGACCACGATTCTTGGTGAGAGCTGGCATGCTATTGAAAAGGATACCTGATGTGCGAGATTGGAACGAAGATTTGGAGAAAGCTTCATTGATGTGTAATTTGGAATTACAAATTCCATCCCAAATGCCTTCCCCAAAATGCCAAAAGCTCACAACATTATTGATGTGCCGATGCAAGATAGAGAGCATTCCAGAGTGTTTCTTTGAGCAAATGCATGGACTTAAGGTTCTTGATCTTTCTGAAAATCTTATTAAGAATTTACCAAATTCCATCTCTAATTTGGAAACTCTCACTACATTATTGCTTGGTTGGTGTGAACAATTAGAGAAGGTGCCATCTTTTTCAAAACTTCAAGCTTTAAGGAAGTTAGACCTTAGAGGAACAAAAATCAAGGATATACCTCATGAGATGGAAAGGTTGGTAAATCTCAAATATCTTGATTTGAGTTACACGAAAATAACAGAGATGGCCGATGGAATGTTGGCAAACTTCACATCCCTTCAGCACTTCTCAATACTTGGATTTGATTATAAATTATTCGTTAGCGAAGAGGAAATAAGTGGATTAATGAGGAAGTTGGAAATCTTTGAAGGGTGTTTGTTTGACTGGAATGAGTGGAACAGTTATGCCCAAGCTTTGCATGCTCGAGAAAGATGGCCTCGTCAATACTTCATTTTAGTGGGTGATCGATTAATGTGGGATGATTTAGACAATAATTCGAAAAAATACATTGAATTAAAAGGTTGTGACATGATCTGTACAAATGGTATTAAGATCCTATCTGATGTTGAGGTTTTGACTATTGTGGAATGCACTGTGGATTTGTGTGAAGAAGAGTCATTTTTCTCGTGGTTTATCCCAGTGCCACATAATAATTTTTCATTTCTTTCTCGGATTGTGATAATTACCTGTAAAAAAATAAAGAAGTTGTTCTCGTCCAATTGGGTGCTGCACAACCTCCAAAATTTGAATACTTTACGTGTTGAGGATTGCTGCGATATGGAAGAAATAATAGCATCAGAGTCAGAGTCAGAGTTGGAGGGAGAAGGAAATGGAGTTGCTATCAAGCTTACTCTTCCAAGATTAAAGAAATTGGAATTGTGGGATCTACCAAAATTGAAGAGCATTTGTGGTGCAAATGGAGTAGTGGCTTGTGATTCTATTGAGGAGATTGTTATACGTGATTGTCCAAAATTAAAGAGGATACCTCTGAATCTTCCGTTGCAAGATGATGGCCAACCATCTCTTTCTCCTTCTCTTACAATTATTGAAGCACACCCAAAGGAGTGTTGGGAATCGGTGGAGTGACACCATCCAAATGCCGAGTCTTTGTTGGATCCCTACATTTGACATGTAGTTGCATGTTCGTTGAAATGCTTGACCACTACAGCGGTCACTTTTTTCTTTGATCAAATGCCCGACCGCAATGGTAGCTTATTTCTAACATTTCCTTTTCATTCTTTCTTTTTTCTTTATCCTTTTCTATTTTCACTTTCTTATATGTTAATCTCATGCTTGACCTTTCCAGCTTTCTTTGAGATCTTTCAGCACACCAAGGATTATTTTTTTTGATTATACGGCAGCAGCAGCAATAGCAACAGCTCACACACTTTGATGTTTATAACTCCCTTGATGCATGTTCTTTTCAAGTCTAATATGTTTCTGCCCTTCTTGTTGATGTTTATAAGATTCGTGAGAATTTAGGTAAGGATGAATAAATTTAGGTCAAATTCTTCAATTGCTCATATTTGGATTGATTCTTTTCTGAATCATCTTGATAAAACTAATTCTTTTTTCACAAAAGTTTTCATCAAGTTATTTATGGCAATTCCTTAAAATGCTTTATTCAAATTCAAAATCTTTACAGATATATAATGCTTTATTGAAATTCATATAAACAAGTAAAGCACACTCTGCAAATAAAGATGATAGGTTGTCTTGATTTTCATCGTGATTTTGAAGAACTATGCATTAAGCTAGGTATAATTTCTTCAAAAACAAACTCGAGGGTTAATGTTTTCTTTTTCTTGCTTTATACTGTCATTATATATAATTCTAATTAATGTTTTTTGTGTTATTATCTTTTCTTAGGTACATAACCTGCTCCAGGATTAGAAATGGCAAATGCTCACTCTGGAATGAAGTAGAATAGTAAATTTCACTCCTCTGGTGAACACCAGTGTTCCTCTCAATTCGCTCAAATCATCTTCACCAACTTTAGAATTACTTCTTTTTTCTAGTGTAATATTTATTGGCTATGTGCTTTGTTTGATGTCTGTTACAAAAACATATCAAGAATTTCTCGGTATTAATCTTCGAAAACTAAATGCTCTCTATTTGATTGTCAGCCAGATTCTTTTTACCCTTAGTTCTGCTGCAAAGTTGTTGATTGTATTTCCTTTGCTCAAACATATTTTTTTAAAGTAAAGATGCTTAATTTCAAAAATATTTGGTGAAGTTGCAAAGAACATTGTGAACAAAATTTGGGCATACTTGGAGGATTGGGGTTAGGGGAGGAATGAGTAAAACGATGGTTATGGATTTGAAAGAGTTACGAGCAGCAAAAAAAAAAAAAAAAATCTAGAGAAGGTTTCTAGCAGTAAGTGTAACATTCGTTAAAGTACAAGTTGGGAAAAAGAGTTCTATTGAAATGCATTAATCTGGATCAGCAAACTTATTATTTAGATGCTTTAGTTTTTTAGTATCTTAAAGCTCAAAATGCATGAATATTTTGATCCTGCAATTGCCATGAGGCAGGATTACGAACTGAAAAACCAATGTAATATGCGATTTGAACTGAAATTGCTGGAAATTTATTAAAAGGGGTTCTTAATTTAAAGTCTATTTCTATTTTTAAAATTGTTGTTACAATCAGTTATAGCTGAAAATTCATGTGTAAATTTCAAAATTTTTTTTTCCAGGAGTCTATATTTTTTATCAAGAAACTAGGCATACCTCTATTTCACTATCCAAACTCAGATTCTTCGTTGTGTTAAAATGATGCAACCTTAAAAAATATCACGAATGTGGAAATCTCTCTTACGAATGTTGACTATTACACGATGAAAATATATTTTTGACAAGTAGTAATAAGAAAATGAAGAATGTGTTCCAAAAGCGTCAACAACATGGAGCTTAGAATTAGAAATCATGTTAATCCGAGCAAGACCATCTTTTATGCAGGGACTTAACTGAACAAGTAGGCCAAGTTTTTTAAGTTGGAAATACTAGTGTTGATGATGAATTTGTAAAGCGTTAAATTTTATATTGAAAAATTATATGAATATAATATGATAAATATGTAAAAATTTAAATTTAAATTTATAAAATATTTTTTATTAGATAAAATCATAAAATTTTTAAATTAAGATAGGTAATATTTTTTAAGTTAAATATGAATTTATATAAATAAAAGCGACTGTCAATCGATGTGAACTAATCATCAGAAGGGATGGTTTGGAAATTATTTTTTGTTTTTGTAGTTGTTTTCTATTTGTTTTGTGGAAAATTCACCTCAAAAGTTTGATATTTTGTAAAAATAATTATATTAAAAAAATGGGAAAAGTAATAAAGAAAAAGATCTGTGACAATATTTTCAACACGTACGAAGAAATTTGTTTCGTATGGCGAGGCAATTGATGATTGGTTAACTGACAGCAAATGACGGATTAGTATTTTGTTGTTTACAGCTAGAAGCCTATGAAAGTTTGCTGTTCTATTTTGTCATTGGTAGTGAATTCTACCTCTTGTCGTGTGAAACAAACTATTAAGCCAAAAAAATCAACGTTGACGGCTATTTGTAATCAAACCTGTGGAACCCATCATGAAAGTGACACCACAGCTAGACTCATAAATGTGGTTTATTTCTATTCAAGCTCTTGCAGAAGCAACAGCCTACCTAGGAGCTCAACTAAAGGTGGCTATAAGGTAATTTAATTACGGTACTCTATTTCTTTTTCATGCTTTTCATGATTTTAGTTTTTCTTTTCCGTTTCATTAACGCTATACCTTTACTTCTTTCACTACTGATATTGGCTTTTTTATTTCTGGTACTCTGTTTCTTTTTATGCTCATAAATTGGGAGAAATTGTTTTCTTTTATTTCATTCTTATTATGATTTGTTTTCTCTTCTTTGTTTGATATATGCTATTCTTTTTCATCTTTCACTTAGGGTGTCTTTAATTTAATTTTCAATGATTAAAGTTTTCCAATATATTTGATAATTCAATTTTCAAAATCAATTTAACTTTTGCTTGCAAAAAGTGTTAAATATCTTAAAATAATTAGATATTTTCTGTGTTTACAAACTTTAACTCCTGACTTTAATGTGAGTCTCATACAAAAAATAATTAAGATCAATTTTATTTTATAAATTTGATATTATTTATATGGACTAGATTTATCTATTTAAGTATGCATGTAGATACATAAATTAATATTAATAAATTACTATTATTATCAGTGTATATAATATATATATATATTAAAGATATCAAGTCATAAAGAAATTAAAAGTTTTTAAAAACCTGAAAATTTTCAAAATATATGATAAACAATGTTATCGAGCCAAAAAGAGATGAAATTAATAAAAAAGAACAAAACCTCGATATAATGACTACTACATTTTTTTTTGTCAAAGATTTTGACTTTTATATATTTATTTAATATAAAAAAATAAAAAATTGAGAAAAAAGATACGAAATAACTAAAAATAAATAATAAAATAAAAAACACAAATAACAACAAAACATCAAAACCCTCAAAAAATAAATGAAATATTCATGCATTCATGAAAATAATCTTCAACAGGCCTTGAAAATCTTGAAAGTAGTAAGACATGCAAATTAATTAATTAATTAATTAGATTTTGCCCCATGTTTTGCCAATATACATTATTAACATTAGGTGGCAGTAAAATTCAATGGCTAAGACTAGTTTATGAAATTAAATCATAAAAATGTATTGACTTACTTTTAATAATTTGCGATCTTGATTAACTCTAAAAAATAAAAATGATTAATATGTGTCAAAAGAAATTTAATTAAAAATAAAATAATATGAAATTAAATCATTAAAGTTATTAACATGCCCGTACTAAGTTGTGATCTTGATGACCATGTTTTATAAATGTGAGACAAGAAAAAAAATTAAATAAACAATAATAATGAAGACTAAATTAAATCATAAAAAATTATTGACATACCTTAACTTAACTACAATCTTGATAAAACATTGAAAAATGGAAAATTATTAAAAAGTGTGTGCTAAAAAGAAAAAATAAAATAAAAATCATGTGCGTGTTGTGTGATTATTCGAAAATCGAATTCATATATAATGTTAAACTTGTGTATTCAAGTGAGGTTAATCACATACTAAGAAAGCCCTATACAACAATGATTGCCTTGTAAAACTAAAATTATGAATTCATTTGAATCTATTTTTGCATAATTTCTTTATTTATCTCATAGTTTTTATTTATTTAAGGATAATGACCTATTTATTTTAAATTGAGATAAAATATCTTTTTTTTTTAATTTTAAAATGGCAAAAAAAGTTAGTAAACCACAATGACTCGATGAAAAACTTTATTTGTTTAAATTTAAGAGGATATTGGTTTAAACTACATAGTTTATATAAATATATAAAATCAAAAGCCTTTGGCAATAAAGGAAATTGTTCAATGTGGATAGTTTATATGATTGACATATAGATGATCTTATAAAATAGCCATGTGTCATGTATTTAATTTTTATTTAATTTGATTTAAAATAAAAAATTCAAATAATTAATTATATTCCTTTTCTTTTAAATTTTCAATTTAATCATTTACCTTTTTACATTTATATGATATTTTATAGTCTTCTATGATTCAGAATTTAACTTAAATTATATTAAATAATAATATTTTCATTTTATATTTGTCAAAAGGCTTTAATATAAATTTACACTGTCTACAATCATACTTGATTTTATGTCAAAATAAATCATGTGATGAGATTATTCTTTGCAATATATTATTATTGCCTTTCATAAGTAATTCTTCTTTTAATTCATGGTCTACTTTGTTTTGCCATTGATCCTTTTCTTCTTGCAACTTCGAGACCTCTTATCTTAGTTTCTCTTTCTCTATCTCATGCTCTAGCTCTGAGAGCTTTTTATCAGACTCTTGATCCACTGGTAAGGTATGATCTTGAGGCCTAAATACAACCTCTTGACTTCTGTTACTTTTCCAAACTAGATACCTCTGAGTTACTCGATTAGTGAATGGCCCTAGGCTTACCCTCTTGGGCTTTTTCTAAGCCTTAACCATGCTATCGATCTTCTGGAAGGTTCCAGGATCCCCATATGAGCAATCGAACTGGCCAACCTTGAGGGTCGTAAGAATAAATTGTTCAGCCCCGTGCTACCTCCTTACCATTAAGGGAGTATAACTTGTTAACCCCCATAGACCTAAAAGCAAGACCCCTATCTCATCTTCACATTAGTATAACATGGGTTCTCTATCCATCCATGGAGCCAACCATTTTATCTGACTAGCCGTGAGTATCTGTAGTGGACATTTCCATTCCTTTTGAGTTTTTACATTCGGTCAAGTGCTTTGGCAAAATTCTCTAATCGGATTTCGAGTGTGGAGATAAAGTTTGGTGAAGCCACTTTTCTTACATTCAAAATGGCTTTTTATCCATACATACAATAAAGGTATGCAACCTATTAGCGTGCTTTATCCATCTACCTACAAAAACTCAAAGATCTGATAGTTTCTGCTAAGATAACCGGTGAAGGGTTACAACCTCCTTCAATTTACTCAAATAAGTCCACCACTTCTATTTTCAATGTGCCCTAAGACCTTGGGAAAGATGACTAATCCATATATGGCCAAAGCAAATGCATTCATCCCCTAATAATCATCCAGATGCTTGACAATGAAATCTCAAAGTATCTCCTATGAAATTCCTTTATGATTGCCTTTCTCCTGAATGTAGGAATCTATGGTCTCCTTTCCTACCCCTAACATCTTACTCAACTTTCTGTGGCTCCCTGATTTGTACTTTTTCATATATATTTTATCTGGATGCAATAGATGCACACTCATCAAAGATGAATATTCCTCAATGGTTGGCACTAAATCAATCTCATTAAAGATAAAACACTAGTAGAAGGGGTCCCAAAATTGTATCATTGCCCTGATTAGCGAATAGTCAACTTCTACTGACAAGAGTTAAGCTATATGTCTAAACTTTCCACGAAATATCTCTTACTTCAAAAGGGTCATTCTGCTCCATATGTCTAATAAGTCTTTCAAACTATTGTGCTTGAGGAGTAAATGGACTTCTTCTGATAGCGTGGAAACATGGTTAGGTGGCAAACAATTCCCTTCTTCTAATTTTCTTTTTTTTGATTCGATCTTCACCTCTAGGGGAGAATCACATTTGAACAGCATAGTTGAGGCACAAACCTGCCATGAAAACTTTTGCTGGAATAATTTTAGGACAAGAATACTATGCAATTTGTGAACATGTTTATGAATTGATGCAAAATGAAACAAGAGAAGACAAAAGGGGTTAGTCATAAAGAAACACAAGGAAACATAGTAGTTAAGAAGATAACATGATCTAAAATTTGGATCATCTATAGAGGGAGGGGAAAATAAGGCTTTATCTATAGTTGGGTTTTTAAAGTCGACTACATGTGATTTAGGCCATTTCTAAAAAGGTTCTCAAATTGTTCCCCATATCATGGTCCATTATAGACTACTAAAGCATCCCAATCCTCACCCATCACAGGCTTCAAGCGGAAAGGATTCAATCTAAGCGAGAGTGTTTCGCAAGCCCATGTGGAGACATAAAATCTCATAAGGGCATAGGTATTTCACTCCCTCCTAAAGGTTGGGCCCTGGTAGAGGGCTTATGTTGTGCATATGCAAGTGAATGACAAATATAAGAACATATATTTAGGCAAAATATATGTATTAAAGAATAGGGCAGACAAATATAAGTAATGACAAAAGGCAATTTTGAATTATTAGACAAGGCTTGGACAATAAGAAATATTTTATCAGCTTGACTCTCAATAGTCCCTAGCGAAGTCACCAAACTGTCATAACTAATAGATTCTGGACCCACCGCTAGACTTGGAATGAAAGGGAGTCACCACCAACCTTTTTGTTAGGTGTGATTGTTCACCTGATTAAAACTAGCTTGCAAAACAGAGGTTAGATTCAGAAGTCGATTACACTTGGAGAATGTTGTAGTACCCCCATAACGCTCATCCAAGGATGGCACCAGTTTTGATTTCGAATTATCTAAGCCTTGAATTATTATTGTCTACCAAAATTTTATACTTCTCTTTTTTCCTTTTTTTCTTTTTTGTTTTCTTTTTTTATATTTTATGCCTTTTTCTCATGCATATCTATTTTTTCCTTTAAAAAAATAAATAAAAACAGAAAAGAGAAAAAAAAAGAAAATAAAATTAGAATATAAAATATAGTAAATATATAAAATAAAATAAAAATCAAAAAATAAAAAGAAAATAGAAAAAGAAAAACTTGCGATAAGGTAAGGTCGGGTCGGGTCGGAACATGGGTCTACACGCGAATCTTTGAGTCGACGTGGGGATCCTGGTAGAGCAAAACGGCATCATTTTGGAGCGTATAAAATCTTTTTAACGTTTTTCTTAGAAGCCCCTTTGTTCTTTCCTCTCTCTAGCATGAGAAGCTCTGCTTTCTCTCTATGATCTCCCACCAAAAACTTCAAACGGAGCCAAAAAACTCACCGTTTCTAGAAAAGTTATCAAAAAATTCAACCAAAAATTGAAAAACCTATCGGTTTTAGAAAACCAGTCGAATCCTGAAAATTTCATCGGAATCTGGTCAGAAACTTCAACTTTCGTCGAAAAATTCAAATGTTTTTCAAAAATTTAAAAAATCCTAGAAAATTTCAAAAAAAATTCTAAAAATTCCTAAAAAATTCATAGATCGTCCTAAACCTTTCTAGAACCCTCTACTACCCTAAAATTATTTTCAGAATCCCAAAATCACTCCAGAACTCTAAATCAACCCTATCTCAATTCTCAAAATCCCCATGACCTTCTTTTGCCAAAATTCCCAAAATTTCCCTGAAGTTTTTTTTTTTCCTTTCTCTTTTCCTCCCTTTCGTGTGTTTTTTTGTAAAAAATTAGTCCAATTTATAGGTGTTCTTAGGGTTAATTTCAAGAAATTGACAGAATCAATCCCAGGCTTGATTCCTTAGGATTGCATTTTGTCTGAGATTTAATTCTAAGATTTCAGTAGTCCAATTTGATTCTGTGTTGACTTCCAAGAATTTTGTGATTCTAATTCACATGTGGACCATCGTAAATGGAAATTGATGAAGAAAAAAGAAAGAAAGAAAAAACTAATAATAATAATAATAATAATAATAATAATAATAATAATAATAATAATAATAAAACACATCCTTTTGGACTAATATGGGTCTTGATGGGCCCAACCCACACAGGCTTACCAAAAATGGGCCTGGTCAGGCTCAATTTTGAAAATAGATTTAGCCGAGCCCAAACCAAGATGGATCTAATTAAGCACGGGCTAGAATGGATTCAATGGGGTTCAGATTAAAATGGATCCAATTGAACCTAGACCAAAATAGACTCAATTGAATTCGAACCAAAATGAATGCCTACAATGTTAAGTAAAATAAAGAAGAAGAATTTTTTTTTATTTTACGATAATTAAATTTTTTTCTTAAAATGCATATATTACTTTTTTTAGTAATTAATTTTTTAATAAATTAATAAAATTTAATAATAATCTAATACAACTATCATTTAGGCCGAAGTATTGCACTTTTACAGCAGAAAACCTATTAATAGTTGTTCTGTTTTATCATTGGTCGTGGATGATCTGTCGTGTTAAAACAAAATGCCACGCCATAAATATAAACGAAGGATAATTTTGCTTTAATCATGCACTATGGCACCCACCATGACAGTGGCACCATGATCATGACAAGTGACTCATAATTTGCTTTAGTCATTCCCCATGGCACCCACGTGAAAGTGGCACCAAGACCATAACAATTTGACTCATAATTTTGGTTCATTTGCACTCTTGTTTTCTCATTGCACTTTCCTAGGCACTTTCTTTTCTTCTTCCGAAATCCCACCCTCATCTTGTTTCCTTGAATGAATATCAATCAAGTTGCTAACACAGATTTACACAGCCTTCTACCAGGAATTGATTCGCTGTTTCTTTGCTCAATACACTGCTTCTACCGGGGTTCTTCTCTTTTCTTCACTGCTTGTTTTTGTTCTTTTCAATTCAAGGTCTTGCAGAAGCATCAGGCAGTCTAGTTGCTCAAGGTAGGAAATTTAATTTCGGTATTCTGTTTCTTTTCATGCTTGTCATGACTTTGTTTTCTCTTTTTCTGTTTCATAATGTTATTCCTTTTCCTCTTTCACTACTAAAATTGGCTTTTTACAATTCTTTATTTAATGATTTTCATTTTAAATTTGTTAATTTTGTGATTCGTTACAAACATGAGTGTTATGATCATGCAATCAGATTAAAAAAATATCTTAGAAAATGTGTTGAAATTAATCACTTGGCTTTAGGTTTTGGTAATGGTAATATTAAAAGCCTTCAATTGAAAACAGTAATGAACAGCTTACTGAATTTCAAGACCAAGGTTCTAACTTTTTAATTCTTGAGAACTGTGCTTTGGTGATATAAGTTAAAGAAATATTATTGCCTTTGAAAGGAAGATCAGGACCAGAATGTAATTAAAATATGCTCCTCAGAAATTTACTGCATCTATAATATTTACATGGTTATGGTTATAAAGTCCATCAAAATGGTTTATGATATACATATTTGTTTTTTATATGGACTTTACAGCCATGGATTTTTTCCTTACTAAATTTGATGAATCGTGGGACACTCCAACAAACTTGATGAGAAAATGAAAGACCTAAAGAGAAAACAGGCGGAACTAAATGCTCTAAAAGGAGACACGAAGTCAAGAACGACAGCAGAGCTGCATCCGAGAAAGAAACTAAGAAAGAAGTTGAGTTATGGCTCGAGAACGTTGAAAGAATAAATGGCGAAATCGAAGACCCTTGAACAAAAAATTGGAGAAAATAGTTTTGCCTCACGTGGATTCCTCAAAGGAAATGTTTTGAAGAAGATACAAGAAGTTGATGAACTTTATCAACGGGGTAAGTTTCACAACAGTTTGGTAGTTGACAACCCTGGGTGGATTGGACAAGCTCTATCAACCACAACTTTATTCGGTGATGCTGCAAAGACTTGTATGGAAAAAATTTGGGCCTTCTTGATGATGATGACATTCAAAAGATTGGAGTTTTGGGGACGGAAGGAATAGGGAAAACAACCATCGTGAAGCTCGTACACAACCAGCTACTGAAAGAGACTGAAAGGTTTGACATTGTGATATGGATCACTGTATCAAAGGAGATGAATATCATTAAACTGCAAAATAGGATTGCACGTGCAATGAAAGTATCCCTTGATGAAGATGAAGATGAAACAATACGACCAGGGATGATATACGAAATGTTGGTTCGTAAAGGCAAGTATGTGTTAATCCTAGATGATTTGTGGCAAAACTTTCTCTTGAAGAAGTAGGCATCCCTGAGCTTCTAATGGGAGTAAATTATTGGTAACAACTCGGTTATTAGATGTGTGCCAGTATTTGGATTGTCGAGAAGTTTAGAGTGCCTACTCTTTCAAATCCAGATGCATGGAGCTTGTTCTTGACAAAGTAGGTGAGCATATTTCGAATCATCCAAATCTATTACCCATTATGGAAACAGTTGCACAGAATGTGATGGTTTGCCCTTGGCTATTGTTACAATAGCAGCAGTATGGATGGTGTACGTGATGGTTCATGCGTTGGAGGGATGCACTTCATGAATTAAAAGGAAATGGAGGAAACTGTGGAAAAAGATGGAAGAGAGGTATTTCCAAAAACTTCAGTTCACCTATGATCGTTTCGGTGATGAGAGCTGAAAAATTGCTTCTCTGCTGTGCCTTACTTCCTGAAGATGGGAATAGAGACAGATGAGCTTATCCATCTTTGTATTGCGGAAGGGCATATAAAAGAAATGGATAGCATGTAACAAGAGATTGACAAGGGGCGTACATACTGGATGAACTCAAAAGCAGTTGTTTGATAGAAAATAGTTTATAAAGGTGGAGGTCGAGTGGAGCTGCATGATGTTTTAAGGGACATGGCATTACGCATCACAAGTGTAAGACCACGATTCTTGGTGAGAGCTGGCATGCAATTGAACAGGAATATCCTAAAAAATAAAGGTGGACAAACCAAATAAGATAGAGGGAATAGTAAATTTTAAAAAAAATAAATTATAGTAATTGATAATTAAGATGGTGTAACTAGATGCATCAATTAACAAATCAGATTAATTTAAATTTATATTCATTTTCACGTTAAATCATTTTTATCAGAAAAAAATCAAAATTATTTTTGAATTCAAGTCAAAGAAAAATTATAATCATTTTAAAGTTAAATAATTTTAAATCGAATCAATTTAATTTAAAATTAATTTGAATTCAAATCTTTTAGATTGAAATCAATAAGTTTAATATATGTAAAACTTTAAATTATTTTATTTGACTTAATATATAAATTTACAATTTAATTATTTAGTTCTTAAATTATTTTGATTTTGTATGACTATGTTTACTTGATGTAGGATATTTCAGCATATTTCATTATTTTCTTCATATTTAGGGTGAGTTTAGCATGTTCACATGCATATACAGTGACAAAAACAAGAGATAAGGGTAAGGGACATTTGCTATATATATACATATCAAGTTGAAAATGACTTAAGGACTCATGAATTTTTCAAGTATCTTTTTTATAATGGTTCATGCATGTGTTTTCATGATTGTATATCCATATTTTTCATTAAAAAAGTAGGTTTCTTATTTTATCAAGTGAGGAATAGCTTCA
>NW_019168270.1:15238558-15279061 GCF_002303985.1 Durio zibethinus
TGGCAATTTTTTAAAAAGTAAATATTATACCTAAAGCAATTAATGTACAAAAAAAAATCAGAACCATATTCATAACAAAATTAGGTAAACAATTAAAGTACATAATTAATAGTAAACTTTCAAAAAAATATATATCTTGAACATTTCTTATTTCTAGTCGATTTAGGGATATTCCACATAGAAATAAATCAAAGTTGATTTTGTTTTTAGTTTAGTGTTTTGAGGAATTGTAAAATTGAGGAAACCTCAAAGTTCTCTTCATATTAATTACTTTCAAATGCCTTTTCCATGTATCGAAAAAAAAAAAAAAAAAGCTTTAATGTAAATGTTTTTACCCAAACCAAAGAATTGTTATCCTTTTTACAATTTTTTTTTTAGAAGTTTTATATATATTAAGGTTTGGCTGACTTGAAGACAATCAACTTTTCAAGTGCTTTTTCAAGAGATCATGGCTTTTTGGAGTGAACCAGAGTCCTAATAACAACTACACAGTAAGTTTTCTTTTTTTTTTTAATTTATAAGACTTATTATTCATTTTTTTATAGAATTAATGTTCTTCTATTTAATTTTGCCTTTTACTCAAGAAATTTATTTAAATAAAAGTGTTTTGAAATATTATACTTCTTTCTTATAAGAGAAAAATGCATCTTTATTTTTTTAAGATATATTTTTATTTTTATTTTTTTCTTTCATTCTGTTTTAATCAAAAGTTCATAATGAATTAAACATGACAAAAAAATTGATTTGCCAAATTCATGTATCTGTATCATACTTGTATTCATGTCGTGTCAAGCATGTATAACATATAGAGAATTATTATATCAAATTCATATCGAAAGAATAAATACAAACATATTTTTTAGTTTTTATTAAACCCAGATACAATTATTGCTAAAACTTTAAATCATATTGTTTTTGTGTCTTATTCATATAATTTTTATGTCATGTCACCCAATAGTATTTAAAATTATCAAATCTACTAAAATTATGAATAAAAAGCATGCAATTTTTTTTATCTAAAAATTAAGTTATCGTTCATAAAAATGTCCATTTATATCAAAATTTGAATGAAATGTATATTTGGTAACAAATAATAAGACAAATTTATACAATATCCTTTTTCCATTGTCCAACATATGACTAAAACAAAAGCATATTGAATGCTCCTTTTAGTTATTAGTTTGTTAAATGGTTTAAAGAATATGAATTCTATGTACCTGATTTCAAAATTAAATTTTAGATGTACTTAAGTTGAAAATTTTATGACTACAATGAATTAAAATTTAAGCACTTACAATGTTTAAAAAGAGGGTCTAATTAAAAAGAAAAAATTGATTATGGTGCAAACCTCATCGTCCATCCAAATAGGCCACTATTTCACAATTTGATTAGAATTTTATTGCCAAAGGTTAAGCCTAGTTTATAATTTTAGAAAAAAACCAAAAGGCTAAGAACACCAAATAATTCAAACTTGATGTGATATTTGTTTTAGTTTTCTACTAATCCTCTTGTGTTGCAATTGAACCCTCAATCACAAACGAAAATGGCTTCAAGGAGTGATGTAATTGATACTTTCCTTAAAGCTTATTTCATCCCTAACAATTATAATATGCAAGACAAGTTGAATCGAATAGCCTTCAAGATATAATAAAGCCTAAGTTTAGTTTAATTTGCACTAGAAAAACTAAACCACTAAACACTCCATAGTGAGAAATGAAAATATCTTGTCTTCAATAAGATTTTCTATAGCAAATAATGCTAAAGCAACTAGCCTTCTCAGAGAAAGTTGGGAGAAAGAAAGGTATAACTTAGAATTGAATTGTATTTCATATGAACCTACATCAATCTCTATTTGTAGACATTTAATTATGACTCTTTGATTGTATTGTGTCAATCAAATATCACTTTTTTTTAGTTAGAATTATGTCTCTTTGAAAAATTACGGATATATTTGTTCATTTGAATAGTTAAACTTTTCATACAAAAAGAAATCATTATTCACATTTCTAAACATTACAATTTTTCATATAAAATAATCTTTTGATTTGACTTTTTTCTATAATTGAATCACATCAATTTAACCGTAAGAACTTTTCTTAAGTTATATTTTAGTACAACATAATTTCTCTTTGATTAAGTTTCTTGCTTAATCATATTTTCATTATTGTGAAAATATTTCTAATATTTTCCCACTTATTTTAAAATAGGGCTAAGTTCTAATACTTCTGAAAATCTAATACATAAGTAAAGATAATATATTATGATTTAAAATCATTTCATTAGCAATATAGTATTGTTGAGTTAGTCAAATTGAAATTGGTATATCTTAGATTTTTGAACCAACTAACTTAAATGACTAATTATGCACCATACCACACTTTAGATTTCAAATCCTCACTAAAGCGTAATTTAGCAATGCTTTGACACCATTTCAATGACCATCTATCCTATATATTCATAAATGTCTTTAGAGTCAAGCTTCCGCTCCTAGAAGCGGCATCACGTCCATTTATATAGGTGAACTTTATCAAAAATACAACCATGTAAGCATTCCAACATTAATTTGCCGTATTATGGATTCTTAAGAGAATTTTTAACTTTTTCTTAAACATATGGTTCAATTTCTTATCTTTCTTAGGATGGTTTTAATAATTTAAGTACTTGTGATCACATTCAAATGATGTACTTTTACTTATTAAAAGTCAAGACTTAATATGTGTCATGACGTATCGAGACCAGGAGATGGGTGACTTAAAAGTTGAATGAATGGAAAATTTTGAAAAAATGGGGGCTAAAAATATTTTTGATAAAAACAAAACAATGAGTTACCCCCAATCTTTTTTAAAATATGATTAGCCACCCAAAACTTTTAGTCTTTTTAACAAAGCATTTAAAATGAGTTTAAAAGTTTTATAAAAAAATAAATTTATGGTATGCAAAATCATATTTTGATGTGGAGTCGATTACGTATCGAGAATGATTAACATCTCTACAAAGCCCGTAAAAAATGATGTCAATTTATTGAATGTTATACTTTTGAATTTTGGTTAAAACAGTCCTATTTTACTTAATGTTTAAAATTAATTCCTCTTCATCTTTTTTTTTTAATAAACAAAAGTAAATAAAAAATTTCTAAAAAAAAAACAAAACTTTTTTTGACTTTTGGTTCAAAATGAAAATACCTTAAATATTGAAACACTTATTTTCACTATTCTATAATTAGGTAGAGTTTCAAAAATTTTTCTAATTTAAAGGTTTTCAAATTATCACATAAAATTAAAATAACACCTCTCATAAATAATAATCACTAAGAGTCTTTTAACCAAATCTTAATGACTATATTTATTTGAGATATTATCTTATTTTAAAACATTTTTCTTTGAAAATCAATTTTTGAAAACAAATGCATAAGATGCATGAACATAATAAAATATGATGAATGCATGACAATATGACATAAATGATAAAGTATATATGCATGACAATATAAAGAAGCATGTAATGACAAGATAAAGTGAAATGCAAATGCATGATTGGTTTTGAGGGTTAGTTTTAGGGTTTACGATTTGGGATTTAAGGTTTGGTTTAGGGTTTGGAGCTCGATTTAGAATTTAGGATTTAGGGTTTTAAGAAATTTGGGTTTTTATGAAAATAGACATGTGACAAAAGCAAAATACAAAAATGCTATTAATGAATGTATGTGCAAAAAGTATGACATGAAAAAAATAATTACAAACCAAGATATTTACAAAATGAAATTACAGACATGTTATACATGAAAAATCAAGGGGAAAATGTATCAAACACAATAATTTTTCAAACTTTTAGAAGATGTTCCACCACTTTTTTTTTTTTTGGAAAAGCCAACCAAACAAACACCAAAATCATCCAAACAACCTACTAAAACAACATTTTATTCATAGAAAATTTCACTCAACACCTTAAAACTTGAAAAACATAGCAAGAACACAATCAAACACATGGGATCAAGCAATATGTGATCACAAAATGAAGAGCAATATTCGGCCAAACAAGGTAACCAACTTGACCAAAAGTTTCTATGGTAGTCTCACCGAACATTCATCACCTCATTTAAGTAGAATATGCATGAAACAATCATAAAACCATGTTAAAATATTATTTTAATCATGTATGAACATTTGACAAACATGTAACAAACTCATAAATTTACAAAAATCATGAAAATATAATCACAAGCCAAACACTACTAATGACTTACCAAAATTAACATCAAATGTGTAGTAAACAAATAAACCAACAGATCAAAGCTTCCATCTATATGATTTAAAACAAAAGCACATTCAAAGTAAGTCAAGAGCATATTCGGCCATGGTGTAAAATG
This sequence comes from Durio zibethinus, assembly GCF_002303985.1. The sequence continues at coordinate 15,242,922 of NW_019168270.1, forward strand.
CTTGACCGACCTCCAAATATTAGGTATTGTTTAATATGCTGAATAGATTCAACAATGAAACATTAAGTATTGAAGTTTTAGCAATGAAAAGTTTTTAAGTATTGAGTTTATGATATAAAATTATTTGGTATACTACTGAAAATGAAATCTTCAGTAGATTTTTTATTTATTTTTGTAAAAGAGAGATACAAGTTCATATTTATTTTCAACTTGTAAAAATTAAAAAGGGAATAATAAATTATTAAAAAAAAGGATATAAGATTAATGTAATAAAATTGACTCAATATATTAAGTAGCTAAAAAATACTTAATATTTTGTATGCTTTTACATTGAGAATATTCCATTAAGTTAACCAGACTTACTAAAAAAAATAAAATCATTCAAATTTAAATTTTTAATAGTTTATCAAACACAACCATACTTGATAATTTTTACTCCCAATATAAATTTCATTAGGCTATAAAATGAGCTAATTAATTAAGTTGCCTTTGTAATTTCAAGTTCACATGCATCTTTATTTTTAAGTTAAAATTATCATTCCATATTTTAGAGTAAATCTTATCGATATGAAGTGTCATTAATCTTAATAAGCTAGATTAATTGTTAATTTAGTTTTGTTATAAAGTCAGTATATTTGTAAGTATCTTAGCTGAAAATTGTAGTATTGAAGTTTGATGTGGTAAGTGAAAAAGACCTAAATTTTGGAAATCATGTTTCGTGTGGATGAATTGTTTGATTAGGCAGGGTCAAAAGTTGGAAGGAGAGATAGATGCACCAAACTCAAGTGTCACGTGGCGGCCAGCCTTAAGAAGTGGTTGAGGGCTTAAGGCTAATAGCATTGGCTCATGCACGTGATTCTCAGGTACCCGCCTCTTAATCTTATTTATAGCACCAAACGCTTTGCAAACTTAATTTGTAACACTTCCTTCTACCACTCATAGTAGCTAGTCCAATACCATCAGCAGCACCACCACCAGTTCCGCCATCGGCTGCTGGGTTGTTTTCTTTGAAGAGAAAAAAATGGTGACCGTCGAGAAAGTTCGTAAGGCTCAACGTGCCGAAGGGCCAGCCACCGTGTTGGCGATCGGCACGTCAACTCCACCAAATTGTGTTGACCAGAGCACATACCCTGATTACTATTTCCGTATCACAAATAGTGAGCACAAAACTGAGCTGAAAGAGAAATTCAAGCGCATGTGTAAGTTTCTTTTCTTTTTTTCTTTCAGTTCTAGAATTTTAGCTAATATTATATTGAAATTTAAGGTGATTTGGTTTTTCACGCGTGATTTTAGCATGAAAATAAAAATGGAGATGAGGGATGTGCATGGTTCATATTATTCTCATTTTAATGAGAAGTTGGAATCTCTTTAGATTAACTTGATAATTAAAGAATGATAATACGATATTTTGAGGAAAATCGTAAATTGTATGGAAAAAGTTACCAGTAATAGATGAAGTCCGTGATTCGTCTGATTTATGCAACTTTTACAGCTCTTTGCATCTTTCTTTTTGTTTATTGGTGCACGTGCTTTGAAAGACATGAAAACGTGCATAAAACAAATTTATAAAAATGGAGAAAATAAAATACTACACCTTTTTTTAATCAATCAATATTAGTATGTAAATTTCATTTTTTTTCAAATTAAGGGAAAAAATACTACAGGATGAAAAACTTCGTTGGTTGATGATGGAAAGCAAAATCAAAGTAGTAATAGTAGCAGTGGAAATTAGAAACCCATGCTGGTTTCCCCTGGGAAACTTTTGTGTGTCGGACAAAAAATAACCAATGTGGGGCTGTGCTTTTATGAGAAAGTGACAGAAATTAAAATATTTTATCTGAATTATTATAATTTGCCTCTTCAATTGGTGATTGAGCTTTCTATTGCACTGCTGTCAGCTTTGGAATAAAGAATCTATTTTTATATAAAAAAAAATCTATTTATTGGTAATTTATTGCAAACGGATTTATAAGTAAAGTTGGCACAAGATTATGTATACATATTTCATAAATATAAATTGTACACATTTTTTTAAAATTAAAACTTAGAAACTTTCCATTCAATCGTGATAGATCCATATTTTTTTTTATTAAAAACGTTTTTGAACTCGAAAGTTGAATTTACCAAATAAAATGGAAAATGCAAAAGCTTTTTTCTTTTCAGTCCAATAAAAATAACTAGACCCACAAAAATGGGACTGTGCTTGCAACTACAGCGGTCACCAATGAAAAGCGTGAGTGGAGGATATTGCATTGCATTAATAACAAAAAAAAAATCCAAGTGTAATAAGTAGTAAAAGATTGCGTTATGACCCAGAAAAAAGATAAAAAATGAATTGTATCCAAAATGGGGAACCATTGACCAGCCATGTATATTGGATTCTCTTCTATTGTCAGAAAAATGAAGTTGGAAAAAGTTGTTGGCATGGCAAGTAAACTAATCTTCTTCTTCTTCCTTTTCAGGTGAAAAATCCATGATCAAGAAGCGATACATGTACCTGACAGAAGAGATTCTGAAAGAAAACCCCAATGTATGTGCATACATGGCACCTTCACTTGATGCCAGGCAGGACATGGTGGTGGTTGAGGTTCCAAAACTAGGCAAAGAAGCAGCCACCAGGGCCATTAAGGAATGGGGACAGCCCAAGTCCAAGATCACCCACCTTGTCTTTTGCACCACCAGTGGTGTGGACATGCCTGGGGCTGACTACCAGCTCACCAAGCTTTTAGGCCTCCGCCCATCGGTTAAGCGACTTATGATGTACCAACAAGGTTGCTTCGCCGGTGGCACAGTGCTCCGGGTGGCCAAGGACTTGGCTGAGAACAACAAAGGAGCCCGCGTCCTCGTTGTTTGCTCCGAAATTACTGCCGTTACCTTCCGCGGGCCTAGTGACACTCACCTCGATAGTCTCGTGGGGCAAGCATTGTTTGGCGATGGTGCTGCTGCTGTTATAATTGGTGCAGACCCAGTGCCCGAGATCGAGAAGCCATTGTTTGAACTAGTCTCAGCGGCCCAAACAATCTTGCCAGACAGTGATGGTGCTATTGATGGTCACCTTCGTGAAGTTGGGCTTACATTTCACCTCCTCAAGGATGTTCCGGGGCTTATTTCGAAGAACGTTGAAAAGAGCCTAGTTGAGGCATTCCAGCCTTTGGGCATCTCTGACTGGAACTCCCTTTTCTGGATTGCACACCCTGGTGGGCCAGCAATATTGGACCAGGTAGAAGCCAAGTTAGCCCTCAAGCCTGAAAAGCTACGAGCCACAAGGCACGTTCTTTCGGAGTATGGCAACATGTCAAGTGCTTGTGTCTTATTCATTTTGGATGAGATGAGGAGGAAATCGAAAGAAAATGGGCTTCAGACCACAGGAGAAGGGCTCGAGTGGGGAGTCCTGTTTGGCTTCGGACCTGGGCTCACAGTTGAGACCGTAGTTCTCCACAGTATCTCTGCTTAAAGAAATTCTCCCCTCTAAAATGGCCCTGCATTTTTATTTTAGTTTTTTAGTTTATTTGGGTTTTTTTCATTTCCTTCGAATTTGTATGGTTATTGTGGGAGAGCCAAACTCTCTGATGCTGTGGGTTTGTTGTGGACTGGAAGCTTAACGGCGATAGAATTCATTTAGCAACTTTTATTGTGGCAATAATAAGTTCCCACTTCATCATTGTCTTGCCTATGTTATAAAAAAACATCTTTTTTTATTCACTTTATAATTTACATTACCATAGGAGAAAGAACAATAGAAAAAAATTTTATAAAATAAGTTATAATCTGAAAATATGGGAAGAAATTAAAAATATTTAAGATTTAAAATTTAAATTTATCAAATATTATCTTTTAAAATAATTACATAAATCAATTAAATGAAACTCAAATTTATAAAAAATAATTATTTAAAGCATAATGCAAACAAAAATTGGGTTATAAAAATCACTCGAGTGTACAACTTTAGTTTGTGATTTTCTCCATTCCAAGTCCCCTTTTTCTCTATCTTAAAACAAACTATTTTCATGATTTATAGGAATGAGTAGAGTGGGGAAGCCGTTCTAAGTAGAATAGGAATTTAGAAGAGAAAGTAATATTAATAAAGGACCCACTCACCAAATGTAGACTAGGAGTCTAGGATCCTTCCCAATCACTAATATATTTATAGGGATTTATATTTTATACGTTATTAATATATAAATTTTATATATTATCAATTAATCGGATTATGATATTTTATTAATGAAATAAATCAAATAATATCATTTTATTAATAAATAATTTTTTTTTGAAAAATTAAATTTTTATATATTTATTTTAAAAATTAATATTCACTATTTAATGAGATGATATAATTTGATTAATTATCATGTATAAAATTTATATATAATAATATATAAATATAAACTTATAGATAATAATATAAGTACGAAAATCATTATGAGTAGCTTAACTAACGAGTAAAGAAGAAAAACTAACAAAAAAATTGTGAACATTAAAATAGTAATTAAAATTTAAGTACCATACCTAATAAATTTTAAGAATTTGGTGTAACCAACTCCTTACTATAAAGATAGTGGTGCATGCCTCGTTTGGAAGAAAAGAAAATGTTATCTCTTTAATGATGGAGACATGCTCTGGAAAATTAAATGGATGATAAATAATTTTAGTTAATGGATATCGAAAATGATTGAATTTTTTAGGGTTCTATCAATGAAATGATACTTACGACGTAATATAAATCTTTCTCATCACGCATTGAAAATATCTTAAAGCATTCAATCAAGAAAAATAGTTCCAAATTGGCTTATATTTTGAGTTCATTGGGTGTTAATATTTCGTATTCCAGATTTTTTACTTTACATTTTAAATTCAATTAGTTGATATCCCCTTCCAATCTTTATGAAAGATATGACAAATTTATTAATTTTTTTTACGGGTTTAGTAATTACCGTAAGGAATTTACAGTAAACATAACTTTTTTACCTTGAAGCATGCTAAAAAAGATGGCAACTAAAGGCCTCTTTATTCACGAAACTAGCATCTTAAAGGGAAAATGTTCATAATCTGTTCCTAAGATTCTACTGCTTCAATTGAAATTTGAAAGAGTCACAGTAAGCATTCCATGAAACAAAAAATTTCCTTACTCCTCTCCTTTGTATGACTTTTTTTTTTTCATAAAACTCTAGTGGTGACAAATTCTAGTTTGGTTTCATTGAAAAAAAAAAGTCATTCTAGTTTGCCGAACTAATTAAAGAAAATGTTGTGAGTATATACATTTTTTTATTGATCTAGATAAATAGAAAAATTTTCCCATTGTAATCTAATTGGAAAATTGCAATGCCAAGAAGCATTGACTTCTATTTGTCTTCTTTATCATGACTAAATCAAACAGAATCCATATTTCTCATATACAATTAAAGAGATTTAATTCAATTGATTCATATAATTATTTTTAAAAAATAATATTAAATAAATATAAAATTCAAATATCAATACTTAAGACTGTTTTATTTTTAAACTATAATATCTTTTATAAAAAAATACAAATTTATTTGATGCGTATTGTCGGAATAGTTTGGTTACTAAAATGGTTAAAAAGGGGTTTAACAAAAGAAAGATATTCACGATAAAAGTGTAATCGATCGAATTTGAGTCGATATAATATTAAATTTGAGCTCAAGCTTGATTCGAAATTTGAGATTTGAAACTTGACTTAAATTCGATCAAATTTTTATTTTTTAGCTTGAATTTAACTTGAGATAGAAATTGAGCTATTGAAGTTCGTTCAATTTAATTTGATTAATATATAAAAAATAAGCTCCATTCTTATATTTGATAAAAGCTAGTTATTTGTACTAAAGCTCGAGCTCAAGTTAGATGTATTTTATTAATTAAAATAATTAAAATTTATTAAAATATAAAAATTTGATTAAGTTTACGAGCTACTTGAATCAAATATAAAAATATTTAAATTCAATTTGATCAATAAATTAAATTATTTGAACTTAAATTTAATTTGATAATAATCAAATCGAATTTAAATTTTATTTGAATTAAATTCAAATAATTTGTGAGTATTAATATATTATTTACGAGGAAAACAAAATCATTGAAATTGATCAACCGGTTGCCTGCAACAAGAGTTGGATAAAAATGATGGAATCCATTGCTCCAGTAGTGGCCATCATACTTTGCTATTTTCAATAGTGGTATAAGTATGTCTTAGCTATGATTTTTCATGCTAAAAAAGTGTCTATTTTGTTAGCATTTTGCCATCATCATCATCGTCATCGTATTTGGCGATTGAGTACAAATTCTAAAATGGTTGCAAAAAGTAGTGTGCTAGTCTTTGCTAAATTATATGTCTTTAGTTTTTAATTTAGCAATTAAAAAAGTTTGAGAAAATATGTAAAATAAAAAATTGAATCTCATTATTTTTATTCTTACCTTTTATAAAGTAAATTAAAAAAATTTTATCCTGCAAATTTCTTTTGATGAAAAAATAAAAAGAAGGAAGATAAAAATTTCAATATAATGCTTTAAATCAAATTAAGCACAAGAGGGCAACATATAACGCATTGATGTCCTAAAGTGGCAGCAATCCAAAGTCATTTTGAGCATTAGTACGATAAAAATAAATATGATAATTTAAAATACGATGTAAATATAAAATATAAAAATAATATCACTTATAATTACAATAATAATTATATATGTATTTAATAAAATAAAAAAAATTATATTTTATTTTTTATTAATATAAATTATGATACATAATTTTGATATAAAATATAATAAAAATATATAAATTTTAATATTTTACATAATATAAATATATAAATTATCAAATATAAATAGAAGCGACATTGATCACCTTATAAAATTGAGTTATTATAATCCATTTGGATAAAATGCTGTTTTAGAGCATAAGTGCAATAAGATCAATATCTTCTTAAATAAATGTATGATCGAGATTTTTTATTTTTAATTTGTTTAAATTTATTTTTTTCTCCACCAATCTTATGAATTCTTTTTAAGGACAAAGAAAAATAAACTCTCCCTTACTAAGTGTATTAATATTTGTGGATATCAAATTACATTTTATTTTGTCAATTCTATTTAATATATTTAAAAGCATTTTGCTTGCAAACTTTTATTTATAATAATATAATTATTCAATCACAATAATAAAATATATAAAAGACTCATTAATTATAATATGAATTTTATGCCAAATTTTACATCATTTTAAATTATAATTAATTAATTATGATTTAATAATTATAAATGATATATTTTTAATAAATTTTAAAATTGTTTCTTTGAAAACAATACATCCAAACGGACCCCATATTGATGGGTGCGGTTAAAAACTCTGATAATAAGCCAACGTGCTCTGCAGGACTACGAGGCTGCTAACTACTATTTGAAAGCAGTAGCTGCCAGTGGGCTAATCAATTTCAAAACATTCATAACTTCTCCTAATTTGGCAGTTTCTGAATTAATTAACCGTTTGCCATAAAATATTTATTGCTAAATATTTTTCACTAACCAATCATTTAATTATCACTATTATTTAAAAAATAAAAAAGGAAATAAGAAAGCAAGTTGCCCTTTTCCTGGCTCATATGCCAGCCCCTGCCACATTGGACGACCCGCTCTCTTTCTGTGACTCTCCTTATCTTTTGAGAAAAAGGTTAAAAATTAAATAAAACAAAACCAAATAATCATTAAAAAGAAAAACAAAAATTGAAAAATTTCTTTTCTCTTTCCTATTTCTCCCTCCTACCCCAAACTACAAAACCCACGTTCACAAAAATCCCATTTTCAAAATTTCACATTTTTAAAATCCTTCTTCAACTTTGTACAAAAAGGAGTAACTGTTGGTACTTTTCCTTTCGGTCTTTGTTTTTTTTTTTTTTTTTATAAATACTTCTCTTTTTTTTTTTTTGGTTGGGTTTTCTTCAAAGCTGGGATTTTGTTTAGTTTTTTGTATAGCTATTCTTTTCTTTGATTCTTTGCCCATCATTTTTTTCTTCACTTATTCACCAGATTCCCCACCTGGGTTTTTTTTTTTTTTTTTAAGTTATTATTATTATTATTATTATTATTTTGTTTCACACAATCACATGCATGTTCTTCAGTTTGTCTAATCTGGATTGGATCACAAGGTTCGTTTTTTTCTTTTCTTTCCTTTTCTACTTTGAAGAAGAGTTGGAGAGAAAGAGAAAGGGAGGGGTCTTTGGTGGGGTTAACTGCTTGAAAGATCTCTTCTTTCTTTTTTGGGAGCAATCTTTGGTTGCTTAGAAGAAAAGAAGAAAGAAAGAAGGTGAGATTTTTTTTTCTTTCTTCCTTTTTTGGATCTCTATTGGGTCCACCAAAAGAAGATTCTTTTTCTTTTTTTCCTTCTTGGTTCTGTTCTGATAGTTACAATAGCTGTCTACTATTGTATTTCCATGAGGATGGAATTTGAATTGGGTTTGATTGGTTTTTGGCAAAATTGCAATGTACTGCTCATTCTTGTGAAAAATTATGAATTTTTTCCCTTTGCTTGAATTCGTTGGGTTGTAGGGGGTATTGTCTATTTCTGCTGTGCTTGCATTATTGAAGGCTTTTGTGTTGAAATTGAGTTTTTTTAGTGTTGAATGATTGAAATTGGCTTTCAATAGGAAAAGCTAGTCTTGGGGTTGATAGCATATTTTGACTCCTGAGGCATGGCGGGTATCGATGTTTCAAAGTATGCACATAGCGGAGTGCACAAGGCTGTTGCCATGAGGGATTATGCCAGTCTCAGGAGGATACTCGCAGCTCTCCCACGTCTTGGTAACCCGGCTGAGATTCGAACAGAAGCTGCGTCATTAGCTGAAGAAGAGAAGGCTGATGGGATCTCTGCTGTGATTGATAGGCGGGATGTTCCTAACAGGGATACCCCTCTTCACTTGGCTGTTAAACTTGGTGATGAAACTGCAACCGAAATGCTTATGGTTGCCGGTGCTGATTGGAGCTTGCAAAATGAACAGGGATGGAGTGCACTCCAAGAAGCAATTTGTAATAGAGATGAAGCTATTTCTATGATTATTGTTCGACATTACCAGCCATTGGCATGGGCAAAATGGTGTAGACGGTTGCCTCGCTTGGTAGGAACTATGCGAAGGATGAGAGACTTTTACATGGAAATCACATTCCATTTTGAGAGTTCTGTGATACCTTTCATTTCCAGAATTGCTCCTTCAGATACATACAAAATTTGGAAGAGGGGTGCAAATCTGAGAACTGATATGACTTTGGCTGGATTTGATGGATTCAGAATTCAGCGTTCAGATCAGAGTATTCTTTTCCTTGGTGATGGCTCCGAGGATGGGAAGGTTCCTCCTGGATCACTTTGTATGATTTCATAAAGAGGTGATAAATGCTTTGGATGGTGCTGGTTCTCAAGCAACTGAGGAAGAGGTTCGACAAGAAGTGGTTGCAATGTCTCAGACGAATATATTCAGGCCTGGGATAGATGTGACACAGGCAGTTCTTTTGCCACAATTGACATGGAGGCGACAAGAGGAAACAGAAATGGTTGGTGCCTGGAAGGCTAAGGTGTATGATATGCACAATGTTGTTGTTAGCATCAGATCTAGGAGGGTGCCTGGGGCCATGACAGATGATGAGTTCTTTGCAACTTCCAATGAAAATGAAACAGAGAGTGAAGATCTTGATGAGATCTTGACCGAAGATGAAAGGAAACAACTTGAAGTCGCTCTTAAGTTGGATTCTTCAGAAATATCCAATGAGAATGGTGATGGCATTATCGGGCATTGCCATATTTGTTATGAGTCTAGGGAAATTTCTATTGCTGAGTCCAATGGTTATAAAAACGGGAGACTAAGCAGGAAAAGAAAGGATGGTTTGGTGGATGGAGGAAATGGGAGTCGAAGCATGAAGTGCAGAGGAAGATTGTGCCACCAAGAAGTTCTCTCTGTGTAGATGAAAAGGTGAGTGACTTACTCGGAGACTCTCCATCTGGTAGTCAGATCAAACCTGGTAGACATTCTGCGGAGATTGTGGTAAGGGATGATCATCGGAGGATAAGAGATTCAAGAACATCTACTTCCATGAGTTCAGAGAGTGGTAATCCACGCAAGGATAGTGGCCGTCAAAACGAGTATAAGAAAGGATTGAGGCCTGTTCTTTGGCTTTCTCCAAACTTCCCACTGCAAACTGACGAACTCCTGCCATTGCTAGACATTCTTGCAAACAAGGTTAAGGCAATTCGTCGGTTAAGAGAATTGCTCACTACAAAGCTTCCAGCAGGAACCTTCCCAGTCAAGGTATGTTGCTCTTTCACTGTCCGATTGGATCTTGTTATGGTTGCTATTCCTTTTTACAGTTCTTTGAGTGAAACTCTGTGCCTTTTGCTTTAACATTATTTATCTTTATTGGTCAGATTTATGTTGATTCCCATACTGCATATGTTATAATGACCATATTTTTTTTTTCTGCCTTTTCTTATGGTGGTTTGGTCTTGCCACTTGTCAATTGCGGGAATATATTTCCATCTAGAGAGATGTGTGTTTGGGAAGTATGGGTTTTTGAAATCTTAGAGTGATCACCTGTACAAGTAAATGATTTTTGCTTGGTATTTTGAGGCTTGCTTATCCAAAATTTGCGATCTTCTAGATTGGAGCTTTTAGTGAATTATCAGGAAAAATAGATGCTTTTCTAAATCAAGATGTTGGAATCCATTTGATCTTATAGAAGCCACATTGGGCTTAACTTCTGTAGGGTTAAGTCTAGGATTTTGGTATCTGTGTGTCTAGTATAAGATCCAGTTTTTCACTTCCATTTATTGATGTGTAGAATTGCCTTCATTCTTTAATTTTAATAGTGCCATTGCATCATACTCATTCCTTGGTTTTTGGGCTTTTTGCAAAAGATAAAAGATAAAAATATGGATGGTGGTAACGCGCACTGAATGCTAGTCATTGCTGTGGTTATCCAGCAATGATTGGGAAATCCAAGAAAATAATGTGTATGAAATTTCTCTATAAGTTTTATGTTTGGCTTGCACATTTGAGCTTTTATTCCTTATAATAGGGACACTTATTATGTTTTAATCTTCTTTAATTATTTTTCAATTATCATTAAAAGTTTTGAAAGGAACAACGTAAATAAAAATTTATATTGAAAATTTTCCTAGATACCCTCATACTTTGGTAGTATTTTAGAAATATTTTCTCACCTAGAGATTTCTTAAGAATCTCTACTCGGACTTCCTTAAAATCCATTTTCGGAACTTTCGTTTGCTTTTTCCTTTCTTAATTAATACTCTAATTCTAATATTTAGTTTTGATTAAAATTTGTAATAAAATTAGTTGATCACAATATTAATCATCATATATTATTCTCAATGTACAATAATATTAAAAAAATAGATAAGCGTATTTTTCGTATTAAATATTTTTCTAAATACTCTATTACTTTGGTAGTATTTTTAGAAAAATATTTTTAGCTAGAGACTTTAAAGAATCACTACTTGGAATTTCTTAATATCTTATTATCGAATAAAAAATTTCCTTTATCTTTACTTTTTTTATATTCTATGAACAAATGCCATGAAAACCTTGCATTTTCTTCATTTATAAGTACATTTTAATCAACAACTATGGACCCTCAAGAATAAACATAAAATATAAGATAACTTACTGTAAAAAAACTGAATAAAATGACATGGAAACAGCCCCAAAATTGCATATTCACATGGAGTATGAAAGGAAAGTAGATGAAATACAAGTGATGTAAAGGGAAGGTCTTAAACTATCATAAAACCATAGTAAAATAACATGAAACTAAATTAAAATAACAAGCAAATAGTAACAAAAACAAGCTCAATAAATAACATAAACAAAGGTTGGCAAAAAATAAAATCAAGTAGAACCATAGTTAAATAGCAAAAAAAAGGGTCAAGAGTCAAGCTATTTTGTTGCCCAATGATGAATAAGAGTCCTCAGCTATCAAAAGCTATCCTTTTCAACAAGAAACAAGCTCAAAGCAAAGTAATTTAAACTTGAAAAAATAGAAGAACCTAAGCTGACTGAAACAGGGAATTCCATGGATTAAGGTATAATGAACAAAGCTTAAACGAAGAACAATATGCAAGTGCTGGAAAATAACATAAAGCTGAAATTTAAAAGCAACAAAATGAAGAAGAAAACAGCTAAAATGGAGCCAAGAAACCAAAGCAAAGTTAACAAGAATGCTGCCTGCTATAGTGGTTTACAAAGAACCAAAATGCAAGGATGAAGAAGGTTACCACAAGTTTCGGTTCTCCTTTGCTCGAGAGGTCCTTCATTTTTTTTGTTCTTTCTTCTCCTTTCCATAGTTTCCTTCCTTTTTTTTCCCAATTGGTAGCCGTTCTCCCTAGCTATTTCTCTCATTTTCTTTTTATTTTTTCTTCCTTCTCCTATTTGGCTTTCTTTCTTTCTAGTAGCTTTTTTTTTTTTTTTTTTTTTACATGTTTTTAGCTCCCCTTTCGTCTAGCCTTTATTACAAGTTCCAGCACCTTTCTCTCTTATCCTATTCGGTAGACCCTTCCCAAAAAAAGATCTCAATCTTGGTCAATATGGACCCTTGGATGAGATTTCATCCAAAGGTCAAAGTTCTCTTTTTTCTTCTTTTCAAGGAATCACTTTTGGCCATTGGATCAAAATCAATAAAAGATCCAATGATCCACATTATTCACTGCAAAGGTTAAATTTTTATGTCTTTCAAACCCATCAAAAAATTATTTTACCCTTAAGGCAAAGTTTTCAATATTTAGGCCATTTTTTTGAAAATCAATGTTCTGGTGCTCATTTTTGGGATTTTAAAACCCCAAAAATCATGAAATATTATGAAATTGAAATCTGAAAAGTTTCATGAAAATTTGAGCTTGAGAAAATCAAATTATGAAAATACCCCTATAGGGGTATTTTAGTAATCTCAAATTTCTCAGGGTACTGCTATGATTTCAAATGCACTAAAAATCGTGAAATATTATAAAATTAAGATATAAAAAGTTTCATGAAAATTCGAGTTTAGGAAGGTTAAATTACAAAAATATGCTTATAGGGGTATTTTGGTAATTTCACATTTTCTTGGGGTACTGCTGTGATTTCAAATGCACTAAAAATCATAAAATATTATGAAATTAAGGTTTGAAAAGCTTCATGAAATTTCAAGCTTAGGAAGGCCAAATTACAAAAATACACTTATAGGGGTATATTGGTAATTTTGCACTTCTCGAGGTGTAATTAAAATTTTAGTGTTTTAAAAATCATTAAATTTAATTTTAAATCACATTGATTCCAATTAGGTTTTGAATTTTGAGGATTGATTCTAGTTTTATTCATTTTAATAAAGTTTTATGCAATTTTGATCAAAGTTGACTTTGGGGTTTTCTCGTTTCATTTATCCACTTGAAAAGTTATCATCCATATAAATCCAATGCGAAAGAGCTTGACAGTAATTATATGGTCTCTTTTTTTTTTTGTTTATTAGGCCTAAATATTGATGCATTTTATGGTCTCTTTAAGGGATTTTTTTAAGGGATTTTTTTAAGGGCTTGGGTTAAAATGCTAAAATGTTTTGGACAAAATTTGGTGTCTATAGTTGCCTTTCTTTGTATATTTATGAGAACAAAAAATAATGTAAAGACATAGATAATAATTTTGTTCGGATGATGTTTTTGAGAGTTTTTTTTATTTTTGTTTGGGTTGTTTGTTTGTTTGTTTGTTTTTTTTTTTTGAATTAACAAACCTGACTATTTGTAAACAAATATAAATGAAAACTTAGTAACGTTTAGAAATAAAACAAGAGATCATGCCCAGGGGTCTTACAAATCTCAAAATTAAAAAAGATTCAGCTCAGAAGATTTATGAATCTTGTCTTGAAGACTTACAAATCTCAAAAATCTTTGAATACTCGTAATAGAGGCGTTGAAACTTTGAAAATTTAAAATATTTTGCTCGAAGGTATTGGAAATTATATTTGGAGGTCTTTGAGATTATGCTCGGAGGCCTCATAAATCTTAAAAATCTTTGAATGCTCCTAGTAATAAAGGCGTTGAAACTTTAAAAATTTAAAATGTTTTGCCTAGAGCTGTTGGAAATTATGTCTGGAGGTCTTTGATTGCTCCCCATAATAGAGGGGTTGAAACTTTAAAAATTTAAAATGCTTTGCCCAAAGGTCTTGGAAATTATGTGCGGAGGTCTTTGAATGTTCCTCGTAATAGAGGCATTGAAACTTTAAATATTTAAAATGCTTTGCTCGGAGGTCTTGGAAATTATGTCTGGAGGTCTTTGAATGCTCATCGTAATAGAAGCGTTGAAACTTTAAAAATTTAAAATGTTTTGCTCGGAGGTCTTGGAAATTATGCTCGGAGGTCTTTGAATGCTCCTTCTAATATAGACGTTGAAACTTTAAAATTTTAAAATGCTTTGTCTGGAGGCCTTGGAAATGTATCTTGGTGCTAGCTTAATTGGACTTAAGTCTTATCTTCTTTTTTCTCATTTTTTTAAGAATCCCTTTGCTTTTTGTAGGTAATTTTTCTTTCAACTTTTCAAGCTTTTTTGATATTTTAATCTCCTGTCAAACTATTTTTTTTCTTTTTCTCTTTTTTCTCATGTTTTCATGATAGACTTCGTTATTCTCTTTTTTATTTTTCTTTTCCTTTTTTTTATAATATTTACAAAGTTGATAAATGCAATCATGATACAAATGTCTATTCTCATCAAATGATGCTAATGGAAATGTTGATGCGAATGCAAATGTCAATGCAAATGCAAGGATGTGAATGCTTGATGCAAATACATTTGACTTTTTCACGATGCAAATGATTATGTTCCTTTCATGTAAATGCCCCTACAAATACCTTTTTTTAGGATGTAGATGTCATGATACAAATGCAAATTTCTTTCTTATGGTGCAAATGCAAATGCAAGTGATGCAAATGCAAATGTCTTTCTTATGATGCAAATGCAAGTGATGCAAATTTAAATGTTTTTTTTATGATGTATATGTGAATGCAAATGTCTTTCTCATGATGCTCATGCAAGTGCGAATGCAAATGATGCAAATGCGAATGCCCTTGTTCTTTTTTTTTATGCAAATGCAAGCGACGCAAATGCAAATGTCTTTTTTGTGACATAGAGCTAAATGCAAATGTCTTTTTCACGATGCACATGCAAGTGTGAATGCGAGTGATGCAAATGCGAATGTCTTTTTTTGTGATGTAGATGCAAGTAATGCAAATGTGAATGTCTATTTTTTTTGTTTTTGCATATGTGTAGATTAAATGTCTTTTGCAATTGATGCAAAATCAAAGAATTTTTTTTTGTTTCATTTACTTATTTTTTCAAAAAATCTTTGTTCAAAATTTCAAGGTTCACTCTTTATCAAAAATGATCTTAATATATTGTACAAAAATGCTCAACTAATCTCCAAACTTTTTCAAAGTAATCACAAAATTCTCCCATATAAGGTGTTTTTGTAATCAATGAGAAAAACTAAAACACATAATTTTTGAATCTCTTGTAAATTGATGATTATTATTTGGAATGCATATGGATGACATGATTGGTAATTCAATTTTTTAATTGGTGGTCATATTTCAAAGAAGGCTTAAGGATTACTATTTGGAATATTTGTGGATGGGGTGATTGATAATTCAAAATTTTCACTGATGGACATATTTTAAGGAAGGCTTGACGAGGGTTGCAAGGATTTCTCTTGGGCACACAAAAGAGAGAATTTTTTTAAAACACTTTTCTTTTATTGAAAACATGATATTTCCACGTGCATCAAAACTAATCAATATTTTTCGAGAAAGATTTGGAAAAGAGAAAAGGGTTGGTTTTTTTTTTCACACTTTGGTGAAATGCAAAGTCTTTGATCCTTTAAAAGGTTTTGCATTGTGACTTTTTATTTTGGATAGAACCTTGGAATTTTAAAATTCTTTTAAGGTATCAAGAGTGGTTGTAGCTTTAAATTGCCTTTTTTGAATTTTCATCTTAGAGCTATATTTTCTAACAATGAAGAACTTTGTAGAATCTTGCCAAATAATATAGGTATAGACAAATCTTCAAGGACATAGTCTTTCAATTCAAGTGTCCATATTTGATCAAAATGAACTTTTTAAGGTATGCAATGTAGGCCAAGGTTTGGGGTTCTGAAAGAATGGATAAATAGGCTCAAAATATATTACTCAGGGTAATTAGGCCAAGGATCTTAAGAGCATTCTCTGGACAAAAAGTCATGTCTCTGTTTTTCTTTGCCTTTTCTTTTTTTTTCATTCCTTTTTTTTTTAGACATTATACTTCAACTTTAGCATTCTTCTTTCTTGAATTTTATCTCCCTTTTTACTTCATTCATTTACCCTGGACTTTCATTTCCGAAATGCATTTATGTCTTTCTTTGCTTCCCCCTTCTTTTTTTTAACATTGATTTCATCTTTAACAATCAACTTTTTGAATTCTATTTTCTGGAAGCTTTATTCACTTTTTGTCCCGGATTCTCATCTCCGAGGTGTATTTCTTTCTTCACTTTTTTTCTCTTTTTTTTTTTTTTGACTTCATCTTTAGCAATCAACTTTCTTGAATTTTTGGGATTCCAATTGAAACTACATTCACTTTTTGCTTCGGATTTTTGTCTTTGAGGTGCATGTTAGATGTTCTCAATATTAGACACTTTCCTTGAAGTTGGATTTTTGAAGATACCCTTGTTTGCCCCTCAATGTAAAAAAATGATCCTTGGTCGGGTTCATTTTGGAAATAATAAATTCAATAGGCTCAAATGAGTAGCAAATGGATAATTTTTTTATAAGCGAAGGATAGAAAAAGATGGTCATTCATCGTTTCAAATATGATCACTTAAAAAAGCAATGTATAGATAAAAAGCTTCTATTTGTTTTTGTTTTCATTTTTGTTTTTTTTTTGTTGTTTTATTTATTTATTTTTGTTACAATCATTAATCATTTTTGCATAACTGATGCCCCATCTTATTTTCTTACTCGAGATTCTTATGACAGTGAAAATTAAGTCATATGGGATGTCCAAAATTTGAATGCACGGTTCACTAAAAGGCTCATTTTGGTTTCAAATTGTATGGCATTTTGGTAAAATGAGGAAAAAAGGTATTAAGGCACATAAATAACGAAAACTTTGCATTAGGGGTAAAATGGTCTTTTCATAGGTTTGGAGGACATAAAAATTTAACATTTGCATTGAATAATGTGGACCATTGTATCTTTTATTGATTTTGATCCAATGGCCAAAGGTGATTTTTTGAAAAAAAGAAAGGAGAGAAACTTTGACCATTTGATGAGATTTCATCCAAGGGACTATATTGACTAAGATTGAGATCTTTTTTTGGGAGAGATCTGCCGAATGGGATAAGAGGGGTGCTGGAAGTTGCAAAAGAGGCTAGAAGAAAGGGGAGCAAAAAAACACGTAAAAAAAAAGAGAAAGAGACTGGTAGAAAGAAGTAAAGTCGAATAGGAGAGGGAAGAAAAAAAAAGGAGAGAAATAGTTAGGGAGAAGGGCTGTCGATTGCTAAAGGAGAGGAAGGAGGCTGGTGGAGAGGAGAAGGAAGAACGAAAAAAGAAAGGGGGGATCTCTTGAACAAAGGAGAATCGAAATTTGTGGTAGCTTTCTGCATGCCTACATTTTCGGTTCTTCTTTGTAAACCGCTATAGTAGGCAGCATTCTTGCTGACTTTGCTTTGGTTTCTTGGTTCTAATTTAGCTGTTTTCTTCTTCATTTTGTTGCTTTTAAATTTCAGTTTTATGTTATTTTCCAGCATTTGCATATTGTTCTTCATTTAAGCTTTGTTTATTATACCTTAATCCATGGAATTTCCTGTTTTGATCAGCTTAGGTTCTTTTATTTTTCCAAGTTTAAATTACTTTGCTTTGAGCTTGTTTCTTGTTGAGAAGGATGGCTTTTGATAGCTGGATGGACTCTTGTTTATCATTTTGAATCTTGAATGCTTGACCCTTTTCTTTGCTATTTAACTATGGTTCTACTTGATTTATTTTTTGCCTGCCCTTGTTTATGTTGTTTATTGAGCTTGTTTTGGTTACTATTTGCTTGTTATTTTAATTTAGTTTCCTGTTATTTTACTATGGTTTCATGATAGTTTAGGACCTCTTTACATCACTTGCATTTCATCTATTTTTCTTTCATCCTCCATATGAATGTGCGATTTTGGGGGATTGTTTCCATGTCATTTTATTCAGTTTTTTACAATAAGTTACCTTGCATTTTATGTTTGTTCTTTAGGATCTATAGTTGTTGATTAAAATGTACTTATGAATGAAGAAAAATACAAGGTCACATGCCTATTATTTAGTGTTTGTTCATGGAATATAAAAATAGTAAGGATAAAGGAAATTTTTTAGCGGATAATGAGATATTAAGGAATTCCGAGAAGTGATTCTTTAAAGTCTTTAGGTGAAAATATTTTTCTAAAAATACTATCAAAGTAATGGATTATTTAAAAAAATATTTAATATGAAATTTTCGTTTATCTATTTTTGTAAGATTATTGTACATTGAGAATAATATATGATGATTAATATTATGATCAACTAATTTTATTACAAATTTTAATCAAAACTAAAGATTAGAATTAGACTATTAATTAAGTAAGAAAGGAAAAAGCGAGTGAAAGTTTCAAAGATGGGATTTTAATGAAGTTCGAGTAAAGATTCTTAAAAAATCCTTAGGTGAGAATATTTTTCTAAAAAAACTACCAAAGAAAATTTTCTTGTTCTTTTATAAATAGTGAAGGAATGAGTTTTTAGAAAATACTATTTGTTTTTATCATATTTTATGAAAATAAATATGACCCATCCAGGAAAGGATTTTTGAGAATTAAATTTTAAATACAAAAAATTAAGAGCATTTTTATCAATATTAAAAGATAATACATAATTAATTGGTACCACTTTAAACGGGCATCGTGGGGGTGTTAATCCTTCCTCATGCATAATCGACTTCCGCACTCAAATTATTTTTTTGCTGACCCAAAAATTATTTTTTTAATAAATTTTAATTAATTTTAAAATTTTTATTAAAATGATAAGTTTTAATAGGTGACAAATCACACTTAATCAAAAAGATTGGTGGTGACTCCATTTCTTTTGTTTCCAAATTCGTTTAGCGGTCCCTAAAACCGTTACGACATGGACTATGATATCTTAGTTTGTTCTTTAGTCTGTTTTTATTGAAACAAAAAGGACACCTAGTTGGTGTGTTTTCCTCAAAACTTCTCTCTTAAGATTTTGATGGGTCCTACATTAGTTTCAGTGCCACCATTATCCAACTAAAGGTGCATGATCTGTGAAACCTTTGACTTTTTTGGCAACCTGTTTCAAGTTTGGTGTCCATTGAATCTAAGTGTAGGAGGACTATCCATATAGGTTTCTCACTGCAGGCAATGAAATGGAAATCATATGTTCATGTGCATGGCGGTATTGCTTCTGGTTTTCTCTTTTCATGCTTTGTTTACTCTTTTTGGTTTTTGGCTGGTTGAATTGGCATTTGCTGTAGGCTCAATTCTTGCAGTACTTTTTAACTCTGCTGTTACTTATTTCTTCTTGCATTAGAAGATCTTGATTTAAGTTTTTATTTTTTTTCTTTTCTCTTTTTGGTCATATACACTTTTCCAGGCATTTAAAGGCTGCAGTCACTTGTTTGTTGTTAATTCTAATCTTCAATGTACTGACAATTCTGTCCAGAAAATTTAATGTTTCTAGGCATATGCTTCTTGGGTCTAAAAGTATGTCTTTGATATTTTGGTTAATTTATTATTCTGCTCTGAAGCTACATCATGGATTCCACTAAACTATACCTATTTCCAGAATATGACAGTGTACATGTTTGAATGTCTTTTAGGTGTTTATTTGTCCATATTGAGTCTAATGGTGTACCAGATTAATGATGTACTTGGTTTCTAACTTGATTGTGGCTTTTTGAGGTTCCTTTGACCTTTGCTCCTGTGCTCTTTCTGTTAATGAGTCAGAATCATTGATCCATAAAATTGCATTTCTGTTAATGAAGAAAAGGGAAATAAAAAAATAGATAATTGGGGCTGTGTTCTAAAAACTCTGGATATTCCCTTCTATCATGGGAAAATTTGGTATATCTTTGTGGGGATTTAAAAAAGGGTGAAGAAAGACATGATTCTTACAGCATTTGGTGGGATGTTACACTCTTTGCATTACTGATTTATATCTTTACGTGTGACTAACTTTTGACAACAGTTACTGACAGAATTGGCAAAGTTTTATTTCTGGCAGCAGAATCATTTTTTTACTGCTCCCTTAGTTTTATTATTTTTGTAACCGTTTAGATAATTTTTTTTGTTTCATACAATGAGGTCGCAATCTGAAGATACGGAAAATGGTTTCAGATACTTATATTTGAATTGTAAACATGTTGGATGTCATTTTTCAAAGTTGTTGCACGAATTAATGGAGTTAAATTTTGAAGTTTTAGATAATTTATTTTAAGAGGCCATTAAGTTTTCTCAATTTGTAGTCTTTATCTCAGTTTTTTCCCTGTTTGATTTATCTCCATCTGTATTTGTTTCCATTTTTTGGGATACAATGGACTGCAAAATCACCCCAAAGAATACTTGAGTGTGTCCTATTGTAAAGCAACTTTGTCCTAAGTCTTGGTGATGGGATGATTCGTGATTGAATATGGCAATAGTTTCATGTTACCCTTTTGGCGAAAATTGTAATATTTGTAAAGGGAGTTAATTGATTCATTTCATGCTTGTGCACAGCTTCTTTCTTTAAGATATTGGGGATTCAAGATTCAAACAGTAGTTTGAGGCAATGGTCAAAGTTGAGAGATGAACGGGTGCCCTAATAAGAATTTTTGGTCGGGATTTGATTAATGAAATTAAGAGACATTATTTTATGAGCACATCAAAGTTAATGGTTTTTTTACAAAAAAAAATTGGAATTTGAAGATAACAAAATAGATTGTAGGTATTAGAGTTTAAATTTTAAATTTATTAAATATTATTTTTAAAAAATAATTATATAAATTAATCGAATTAAAAATTTCATTTTATTTTTCATTGAATTATTGTTTGTTGTTGATGTTGGGATTAAAATACATTTAGAAGTAGATTTAATAATTTCAGATATGATACGATGATATTATATAAAAATGATATAAAAAAAATTGTATGTCTTAAAAAATATATTTTGTATTTATTTGTATCAATACGAATTTCGATACGATATAATTCATGTAATATATATGTTGATTCGGTTAAACACATAATACGATATAAATAATATATTTAATTTAATTTTATCATACAAGCATATTTTTAATAAGTTTAATACATTTAACACATTTTTTATATTTATTTTAATTTAATATAAACATATAAATATTACTTTAATTTTTAATCTTTTAATTATGATACTTAATTAGATTTAATTTCATATAAAAATTATATTAAACATTTTAATTACGATACTTATTTAATAATTATTATAAAATTATTTTTTATGTTAATAATACAAATATAATATAAATATTAATATTTGTTCTATACATTATTATTTTATATTTTAATCTTTAATAATTTATCATTTTTAAATTGATACTAAAAATTAATATAGTTATTTAATATTAATTAAAATTAAAAAATATATATTAAATATATATTAAATGAGTATTAAAATTTGTTTTTTTAATATGTAAGTACTTTATTATAATATTAATATGTCAAATTTATTAAGTTATAAATGATGAATAGTTTATAATTATTTATTATTTTATTCGTGTTTTTATATATATTCGTGTTAATTATATCTATTCGTATATATTTGTATTAACATATCAATTCATGTATTTTTGTATTATTCGTGTTTATTTATGTCATATTTAAATAAATAAATTATATATGTATTAATTATATTGTGTCAATTAGTAATAAGTATATTAAACGTGTCATGTACATATTTAAAATTTAAATATATTTTATAATTTATATTATGTTTGTATTTTAATAATTCTTATTATTATATATAGTTATGTTAGCAAAATTAATGATGAATAATTGATCACATTAGTAATTTTATAACACCAATGAGATTGTATTACAAATAATGCTTATACTAATGAAATTATTTTGTAGGTAATAACATTGTCGACAGAAAATGAAGATTATTTGCGAAATTTTTGTCTATAACACTCCATTTTCTAGTAGTGATTGGATCAACATTAATAAATTCAACTTGTACGAGGAGTAGATTTTATAAATTATAATAGAAGGATTAATATTCAAATTTCGTGTATGGGGATTATTTTCGCAATTTAATCTCTGATTTCGTTAATCCATGTTGCTACGTTAGTAAAGTCAATGCCACATTAGTAAAGTCAATACTTAAACCATCAAATCAATGATTATGTAAACATTTTTAACGACAAAAATTTGACAGAATTAGTGATTGGACTAAAATTTTCAAATTAAAATAGTATGAGGATTATATTTCTATAAATTATAATAGAATAACTAAATTTTAAATTTTATTAAAGTACATGACTATTACTATAATTTGACCTTTTACTTGCTATATACTTTTGTTTTGGATCACGAATTTTTGGTGTAGTCTGTTTTAATAAGCAAAATTGTTTGCAAAATGCAAAATTTATGTACCATACTTTGATTGTAGGTTTTGCTTCAATTATATGTTGATTTAATTTCATTTTGGTGGTATTAAAGCCATAACTAAATTACATAATCCAATTTGCTTGTATTTGTAATCAATATTTGTGAGTTTTACATGTAATCTTATTTTCCTTTTCACTTCATTAATGAAAAAAAAGAAGATCCAAACATGAAATTTAATCTAATTAGTTTATGTATCTACGTAACCAGATCTAAAATTTAAATCACAGCATTTGCAACATGTTTCCTATTCTAAGTCTACAACTTCTTTTCCACTTCACCTTTACTATTTGAGTTAGATCCAAAATAACAATGCTCAACAATCAAAATTACTTAAAACAAAATTTGTGTAAAAAATTAGCTTAGAAAATCATCTTCCTACTAGGCTTTGGATGAAAATAACATTACCACCACCATTGTTTTTGCATACATTGTGATAACCACATATTAGTTCAATATTCACTTTTCGTTGAGCTATTTAAACTTTTAGCATTATATTTATTCGTGAATACAAATCTAGCCAAAGCAATGTGTTCCTCATCATTTGAAATTTATTTCACGTTCATCTTTAGTAAACATTAGTGGGGCATTTGGTTCGAGGGAAAGTTAGATTGCTAATCGGAATCTTGGTTTTCGTAATTGGATTCCTTAATTTGGTTTAAGGAATCTAATTTCTTAGGTATTCTAAGATTTTCAATAGTGTCCAAAAAAGAGGGTGATAGCCTAAAATCAGAAACCCAAAACTCTTTTAGGTTTTTTTAAGATTCTTGAAGGAAAATAAATTTTGTCCATTTTAGACCACAATAATAATTTGTTATGGTCTATTTTACCTTTAAAAATCAACGTAATTGCAAGATAAATTGAGTCCATGTTTACATGAAAAGTTGCATTTCTAACTACACGATTAAGTAAAACTGCATTTCTAGCCATATGATTAGACACTTGGTAATGATTGGACACGTAGTATATTAATTATAATAAAAATAATATTTTTTAAAGAAAAAAACATAATAGATTTTTTAAAATTTAGGATTTTGATATTTTTTACACATAGTAGATTAATTATAATAAAAACAATATTTTTAAAAGAAAAAACATAGTAGATTTTTTAAATTTTAGGATTTTGAATTTTTTTAGAAACATTACATTTTTTACATATGAAAAATAATTGATCGTTTAAAATAATAATAAAATAAATTTGATATTTTTAATTTCAATGATGTTTCTTAGGATGAAAACGTAGTAATAAATAAAATATTTACGATAATTTTAACTATGTTTTTTTATGTAAAAAAATGTAGTATTTGATAAAATTTTTTTTTGGCTAAATGCTCAATTATGGATCTAACATTTGTGTTTTTTCTCAATTAAGGATCTCAACTTTAATTGGATTCAATTTAAGATTTAAAGTTTTTGCATGTTTTTAAATTAGGGTTCTATTATGGCTGTGGATTACACATATAAAAAAATAACGTGAATCTTTGTTTTGCATACTAATAAATAGTAAAACACTCTTAAACTAAAAGTAAAAATAGCCATTGAAAAAAAAAATACCCAAATGTATTGTGAAAAAGGGGACTTAGGATTAGGGTAGTTAGGGTTTCAAAAACAAAATTGGTTTAGGAGAGATTATGAAGAAATCATGATTCCTCAAAGCAAGATTAAGGAGAAATTGACTCGAATCGTGTCTCATAACAAAAAGATTAAAAAGAAATCGAGTGTACTAAGCATTCTAAACTCTTGGGTATTCGTCAATTTCAGGTTAGTGTTTTTCTTCTTATGGGCTTTGACAAAAGTATGATCGTACTTAGTTAGTTAGTAGTTATTTGATTTATTTTGAATAAATAAATGTTTATGGTTTGATGAAATATTTTTTCTTTATTTTTTAATAGATATGAGTTTTGAATTGGTGACAATAAGATTTCACTATTGAGGAATATTTGTTGAAATGAGTCAAAATTTGAGGTATATAAATGAAATTGTTGAAGACTTGACATTTGACACAGACAATGTTTGGTTTTATGAGTTACTAAATGTTTGTGAAGATGTTAGATTTATGAACATTAGGAGAATTTTTTTTAAAGATTGGTTTTAGACTTGATGATGGACTTAGATTAGTTTGGGATGATGAACTACTCTTCATGTGATAGAATATTGTTAGATAATGGTATAGTATGTGTTTATATAGAACATGGCATAGATATGCCTGAAATTGTTCATGAGGTTATGAGTTTACCATCAACATAATGGAATCAAGATATTGGTATTGATGAACCATCTAATAAAGTTATTGCTTTTGGTGATGTGAATGATGGTCATAGGGTTCAATGAGATGTAAAAGAACTTAATAATGTTGTAAAAGAACCTAAAAGGGTTTATAGCGAGGTATAAGTAGAAGCTGATAGCAAAGGTGGACATCCTATTCATGATGTTCCTTTTTAAGCTATGAATGGTAGTAAGGATAAAGAAATTGTTGGGGTCTAAGAAAATGAGAAATGATTAGGGCAAAGGAAAGGGAGAAGCAATAGAGAGGAAAATGGTGAGGGAGTGAACATATATGTTAATGTGGTTGGGGCTGGATTTTAGGGTGCAAAAAAAGGCTTTGGCATTTATAATGATGAAAGGTACCATAGTGAGTATTATGATTCTAATGGTTATAGAGACTATGTTAGTGATAAAGAAGACATGGTGGATGATGCTACTAGGAGAAAGAGCAAGTTTTTAGTTTATAGTCCAACTACATATAGGTACTTTTTACATATAATTAGGCATGTTGTTTGAGAACTCAAAATAGTTTAAGAATGCTGTGTTGTTATTGGCTATTCATATAAACAGGGCTATAAGTTAGGTAAAAAACCATAAGAATTTTATGAAACATAAGTGTGTTGTACTTAATTATCCTTAGTTGATAAATGAGTTTTTTGATAAGAAGTTGCAATCATTTCAAATGAAGACTTACAACAATATTCATGATTACAACAAGGTGTTTAGCAATCTAAGGATGACTCAATTTATTTTCATTTAATTGTGTTAGTCTTGAATTTATTAAAAGTTTTGATTTGACAAAACAAAAATTTGCCTAACTTGAATCAATCTCTCCTAATCTTAAATTGAACATTTTTTGAGCCTTCTATCTTGCCAAAATTCATTTAGGAACTAAAACAAGATAATTTCTCGAAACAAAGTGGATTAAGGCACATTTTGATAGAAGGGATCGATCCCTTCCTTACCAGATCGATCTTCTCCTTTACCAGATCGATCTTCTGACTAAAGAGATCGATCCATTTTTCTTTCAGAAGCTAAATTTGTAAGATTTTGGCAAAAACCAATTGATCTCCTTCTTATAGGGGTTGATTGGTTGCGATTTTAAGCTTACTCGATCGATCTCTTCCTTAAAATGATCGATTACTTTTTCACACAAAATGTTCTCATCTCCTAAAATTTTAAAAAAAAGATCGATCCTTTAACATAGGGGATCAATCACCTAAGCATGGGATCGATCCTTCCTTTAAAGGGATCGATTAGTTGTTCATACAAAATGTTCTGTTCATTCAAAAATCTAGAAAAAGGATCGATCCCCCCATATAGGGGATCGACCACCCAATGAATGGATCGATCAGGTGCATTGCCTGATTGATTGGGTAGAGCTTTTCATGCACAATTTTGGGCCTTTTCCTAATTGACTCAATCGATCCCTAAAAAAGGGGATCGATCCCCTGATGCTCAAAAAGCCCTAACAGTTATATTTTATCTGATATTTTTATAGGTTTGAAGCATTAAATACAAGGCAACGGCTGTCAATTTCTTTCTACCTATAAATGAAGCCTTCTACTACAAACAAGAGCAAGAAAAGCTAGGAGAACTTATTGCCATTCACCAACCATCTTTTTCAAGCATTAAAAGCAATTTAAAGAGAGAAAAGTATAGAAAATCCTACTTATATTAGTTTTTCTCTAAATTTCTTTTTCAATACTGTTATGTACTTCAAATTAGCAAACACCCAACCTTAGAGAGGTTCTTTAAGTTGTAAAACACTTCAAAAACTTTGTATTATGAAATTGCGAGCTTAAGGGGAAGGATAACCCTTAAGAGCTTATGGTGTTGATTATGTAAAGCTTTGAGAAGCTAGGTTGTATCTTTCAACACATAGTAAATTGAACTCCTTGGTAAGAGAGGCTAAGGGAGAAGACGTAGGTGCTTAAAAAAAACCAAACCTTTATAAATCTTGGTGTCCAGTTCTCTATCTTTTTCTCTTGTTTACTATTAGTTACTCTTATTTATTGTGTTTATTTGCTTAGATAAATTGGTTTACAGAATTTATGTTTATTAAGTATTGATTTTGAAAATTTTATTATAACTAATTCACTCCCCTCTTGGTTTATTTCAAGTATTTGAGTTAATAATTGGTATCAGAGCTAGTACTCTTTTTTTTGTAGGTCTAACAACCCAAGAGTGATCCTGAAAATGGCTCAAAAAATATGGTGATCAATGTGAAACAACCATCTTCAAGCTACAACAAATATAATGGGCAACAAGAAGTGTGTCTCATGGCAAATAAAACAGTTGCTACATCTCTTAAAAGTGAAAGCCATTCAATTGTAAGTCTCTCTCTCTTTGTTGGTGACAACTACTCATGTTAGAAGACTAGGATGAGGTTATTCATTCAAGCTAATGATTATGAAGTTTGGAGGGTCATTATAAATGGTCCTTAAATTCTAATAATGAAGACGGTGGATGGTAGGGAGGTGATCAAGCAAGAGAGTGAATGAGATGTCAATGATATGAAAATGGCTCAACTCAATGCCAAAATAATGCATACACTCTTTTATGCATTGAGGCCTAATGAGTATAATAGAGTTTTTTTGTGTGAAAATGCAAAGAAAATTTGAGATAAGTTAGCTGTCACTTATGAAGGTACAAATCAAGTGAAAGAGATAAAAATTGGCATGTTCATTTATGATTATGAGTTATTCAAAATGAAAGTAGATGAAACCATTAGTGAAATATCAAACCACTTCACCAACATCATTAATGGTTTAAAGGCTCTTGAGAAGACTTGCTCAAATGTGAAGATGGTGAAAAAAATTCTTAATAGTCTACCAAAGAGCTGGGAAGCTAAAATGATAGCTATTAAACAGTTCAAAGATCATCACACACTTTCTTTGGATGAACTAATGGGTTCTCTCATTACCTCTGAGAAGAAGCTTAAAAGAGGATAAGAACCAATCAAGAAAGGTGGCATTACTCTCAAATCTACCTTTCAAAAAGATAAAGAAAATCTTGGACAAGAAGAAGATGATAAAGATGAAGAGATGGCCATGTTTACAAAAAAATTCAAGAAGTTCATGAGGATGAACAAGTTCTCAAGTAGAAAAAGATCACAAAGGAAAATGATTAAATGAGAATCAAGTAAAAGAGAAAATGATCAAATCATTTGCTATGAATGCAACAAACTGGGTCACATTAAGTTTGATCGTCCTTTTTGGAAGAAGCAAAACATGACAAAGCCAAAAAAAAAAAAGTAATGGTTGCAATATGGAGTGAGAGTGACTTTTTCGAAGATGAATCAAATGAGGAAGAAGTAGCCAATCTATGTTTTATGACTTTTAATAAGCCCAAGGTAACTTTTAATTCATATGATTTAAATTTATACATATTTGATAAATTGCAAGATATTTATGATGAATTAGCTATAGAATTTGAAAACATGAACTTGAAATATAAAAAGATGATCTCTAAGTTGAAACTAGAAAATGAACTCTTGAATAAAGCAAAAGATGACTTAAAAAAGGGAGTTGAGCTTTTAAAGTTGAATATTAATGACTTGACTAAGAAAAATAAAAATTTGCATAACCATTTTCTAGATTTTATATAGGACATCAAAAGCTCAATGACATGCTTGAAACATAAGAGCATTCTTTAAAAAAGATGGATTAGGCTATAATGGTAGCAACAAAGAGACTTATTTAAAGAATTTTTTTGTTAAGCCAAATGATTCATCTAGCATATATGCATATTGTCATAAATTGGGTCATTCTATACAATATTGTTCCTTGAAAAAAGTCACTTATAGAGGTAAGCTCATTATGAGAGTATGGATTCTAAAAGGAGTTAGCACATTTCAAGATGAGATTACTAAAATGAAATGGGTTTCAAAAGGCATAAAATTGTTAGTACTAACATTCAAGGACCCAAAAAAGTTTGGGTACCCAAAACAAAAATTTAATTATGCTTTTATAGGTGGATAAGTATTGCTACAAAGTTAATTCAAGCAAGAACAATCCATGGTACCTTCTTAGTAGATGCTCAAAACACATGATTGGAGATAAAACTCTTTGTAAGGATTTAAAAGCTAAAAGTGGAGGAGATGTTACATTTGGTGACAACTTTAAAGGTCATATTGAAGGGATTGGCTCCATTGGTAACAATTCTTCTACTACTATTAAAATGTTTTACTTGTAAAAGGACTCAAGCATAACTTACTTAGTATTAGTCAATTATGTGATAAAGGACTTAGAGTTGTGTTTGAATCTATGTGTTGTCAAGTAATTGATATCAAAACTAACAAGCTTATTTTTGTTGGACATCGTCAATGAAATATTTATGTAGTGTATCTAGATGATCTTTCCTTCAAAAATGTTTGTTTTATAACCCAAAAAGAAAATGAAAGTTGAATTTGGCATAGAAGACTTAGACATGCAAGTATGCATGTACTTTCAAAAATTTTTCAAAATGATTGGTTGTTGGTTTGCCAAAATTAAAATATGAAAATGACAAAGTTTGTGATGCATGTGCTCAAAGAAAACATAGAAAAATCTCTTTCAAACCTAAGAATTGCATTTCAACTACTAGACCTCTTCAACTACTTTATATTGATATTTTTGGTCTTACTAGGACAATAAGTCTTGGTGAAAAACAATATGGGTTTGTTATTGTTGATGACTTTCCTTGATTCACATGGGTTCTCTTTTTGCATTCAAAGAATGAAGCTTTGAAAAAATTCATCACTTTTAGCAAACAAATACAAAATGAAAAAAGGCTATTCAATTTCTTGTATTAAAAGTGATCATGAAAAAGAATTTGAAAATCTTGGCTTTAATGTATTTTATAGTGAAAATGGTATTAGCCATAATTTTTTTGCTCTTAGAACTCCTCAACAAAATGGGGTAGTAGAAAGAAGAAATAAAACTTTAGAAGAAATGGCTAGAACCATGCTTTGTGAAAATAATTTACCTAGATTTTTTTGAGTGAAAGCCATAAATACCTCTTCTTATATTATAAATAGATCTATAATTATGGCCAATTTTAAAGAAAACTCCTTATGAACTTTTTAAAGGAAAAAGGCCTAACATAAGTTATTTTTATCCTTTTGGTTGCAAATGTTTTGCTTTGAACAATAGAAAAGATGATCTTGGAAAATATGATGTAAAAAGTGATAAAAGAATTTTCCTAGGATATTCTTTGAATTCAAAAGCCTATAGAGTCTTTAATAAATGAACATTAGTTATTGAAGAGTTTATACATGTTATTTTTTAAGAATCTAATCTACCTTCAAGAAATGTGCCTTTTGATAATGATGATATAGGTATACTTTAAGAAAATATCAATGATGCATCACTTGACATTGTGGAGAATAATCAAAAGAAAGATGATAAGTTTCTAGAAGAGCCACAATATACAAAGAAAAAGCCAAATCACCATACAGAAAGAAGATATGTCAAAGATAGTGAAATTATTGGTGATCTAACTCAAAGAAAAAGCCAAATCACCATACAGAAAGAAGATATGTCAAAGATAGTGAAATTATTGGTAATCTAACTCAAGGGGTAAGAACTAGATCTTCTTATAATGTATGTAATTATGTTACTTTCTTATCTCATATTGAAACCAAGAATATAGATGAATCCTTAGGAGATGATCATTGGATATTGGCCATGCAAGAAGAATTAAACCAATTTGAATGAAGCTAAGTGTGGAATCTTGTAACTAGGCCTAGTGATCATCCTACTATAAGTACCAAATGGGTTTTTAAGAATAAAATGGATAAGCATGGGAATGTTATTAGAAACAAAGCTAGATTGGTAGCTCAAGGGTATAGTTAAGAGAAAGAATTGATTATGATGAAACTTATGCCCCGGTTGCAAGGTTATAAGCCATTAGAATGTTGCTTGCATTTACATGTTTCAAAAATTTTAAACTTTTTCAAATAGATGTCAAGAATGCATTTCTAAATGATTTTATAAATAAAGAAGTGTATGTAAAGCAACCTTTCGATTTTGAAAATCCAAAATTTCCAAATCATGTTTATAAATTGACGAAAGCTTTATATGGTTTAAAACACGCTCTTAGAGCTTGATGTGAAAGATTGTCAAAATTTTTAATTGAAAATGATTTTAATAGAGGGAAGGTTGATACTACACTTTTTATTAAAACAAAATGAAAGACATTCTCATAGTATAAGTTTATATTAATGATATCATATTTGGTGTTACAAATGAAGTTTTTTGTCAAGAATTTGTTAAGACCATGCAAGGTGAATTTGAAATGAGTATGATGGGAGAACTCACATTCTTCTTGGGATTACAAGTAAAGCAAACAAAAGATGACACCTTCATCAATCAAGCTAAATACATCAAGAATTTGCTTATAAGGTTTAGACTGGAAGAATCAAAGCCTTGCACAACACTTATGAGCACTTTTACAAAACTTGACAAAGATGAAGGAGTTAAATGTGTTGACTTTAAATTATATAGGTTTATGATTGGTTCATTGCTATATCTTACTGTAAGTAGATTAGATATAATGTTTAGTGTATGTTTATGTGCTAGATTTTAATCATCACTTAAAGAATTACATTTATCTGCTGTTAAAAGAATTTTTAGATACCTTAAAGATACCACTAATTTAGGATTATGGTATCCAAAAGCTTCATTTTTTGCTTTACATGCTTATTCCGATATGAAATTTGGTGGTTGTAAAATTGATAGAAAGAGCACTTCTGGTACTTGTCAATTGTTTGAAAATATGCTCATATCATGGTTCTTTAAGAAACAAAATAGTGTTGCTCAATCCATAATCGAAGTAGAATATGTAACAGCCAGTAGTTATTGTGCTCAAGTTTTGTGGATTAAGCAACAATTGGAAGATTTTGGAATTACCATGGATCATATTCTCATTAAATGTGACAATACTAGTGCCATCAATCTCATTAAATGTGACAATACTAGTGCCATCAATCTCACCAAAAATCCAATTCAACATTCTAGAACCAAACATATTGAAATTAGGCATCATTTTGTTAGAGATCATGTTCAAAAAAGTGATATTATGCTTGTATATGTTGATACCTTGCATCAATTAACTGATATTTTCATAAAACCTCTTGGCAAGCATAGATTTTATGCAATTAGAGGTGAACTTGGCATGATGAATGCTCATTGAAATGAATTTCTTGATGATATAATGAATGTTGCAATCTTGATTGATCAAATGTGTATTTATCTAAATATATATATTTTTAAGCTTGTGAATGATTGTATGATGCATGTTTGAATGTTCATGTTGCATGGTTTTTAAATCTTAAAAAAAAAATTTGCTACAACAAAAACCAATCAATCCCCTTTAGACTAGATCGATTGGTTATTTCTCCTATAGCCAAATTCAGGGGAAAACATAGAGGAACCAATCAATCCCTCTTGGACAAGATCGATCGGCTCTCCATCCAGTGGCCAAACTTAGTTGAAAACATGAAGAATCGATCAATCCCCCTACATAATTGATTAATCAATCTAATAGAAACCAATACCTGATCGATCTCCCTTCATAACCGATCGATTGGGTCATTTATAATGGGCACCACACGCACCATTTTGACTTGATAAAATCAGGTCCCTTCTCTTTTAGTCCATCATTTCAACCCCTTTACCTATTTTTCTTCTTCCCTAAACATACTCTCTTCAAACTCTAGGAGCTCTCACTCATTTTTCAATTAAAATTGATCCCTCTTAACAAAATCTTTTGAAAATTACTTCATTTCTACTTGATTTCTTGCAAAAATCTTCCTTAAAATTCATCAAATCACTTAAAAATCTCCAATTATTCTTTTCACTCTAGTAAATTGATCCCCTTTTGAAATTATCACATTTACTCATCCTTCTTGCCTATCTCAAACATATTTTACTCTTTATCACCTACAATTACCAATTCTCTCATCAATTTCACATAAACTTACCTATCTCTATTATCTTATAATTTTCATGGCTTCAAAGACTAAAGTAAGTACTGAAAAAAAAAAAAATCCCCTAAGCGAGGCTTTTAGCTCATTAATAAGGCCTTCCTTCAATTAAAATTTTATCAATCCAGATGCAAAGGAAATATACGAGACACATTTTGCTTATAGAGAAGTCAAGCATGGAAGGATAATTTCACTTAAATTCTTACAATCTATAGAATTTTTTTACTTACATGCTTTTGAGAGATTTGGATGGATAAATTACTTGTGCATGAATGGACTTTTATTTGAGAATCTAGTGAATGTGTTTTATAGTAATGCTAGTTATATTGAAATGAAAGGGTCAAATAGATACTATCTTGATAGATTTAGAACATAAGTGATGAGAAAAGAAATTATAGTTACAAAGTAGTTGTTAGTTGAAGCATTCATGCTAGATGATGAGGGAGAAACTAATACAAGGTGTGATATGGTGGAACTAGCTCAAGATATATTTAAAAATAATAATTTGTAAGTTATTCCTACTCAAGTTTCTAGATTATCAATGTATGATAGGTTGTTACATCTTATTGTCACTCATATGTTGGTACCTTTTGGTATTCAATACTCAACCATTATGAAGTAAGATTACTGGTGGATATATAGATCAAGCATCAACAAAAACCAAATTTAGTGCATTTCATTTTCAATGATATGATGAAGGTAGTGCAAAATAAAGACTACACCTTGGCATATAGGTTTACCATTAGTAATTTTTTGAGGAAATTGGATGTTAATACTAGAAGAATAAATAGATGGTGTTCAATAATCCATTTAGTGTTCTTGGTGCTTCTACTTTACACAGTATGGGATATGTTCAAAATACAACAGGCTTATGGGTTAGAAAAAACTAATATTGGGGTTGCACAAGAAGAGAAAAAAGAGCATGAAATTTTAGATATTCTTGAACCTCAAGAGGAACCTTCTACTCCACCATTTGATACCCAAAGAGCCTTAAAAATGCTTATGCTTCAAATGAACAGTTTGTATTCAATGGTTAAGATTATAAACACTCGATTGGAAAACATAAAAAAATTTCAAAATGAGCTAGTTTTTCAAGTTTGTCAAGTGAGACCTGACATTGAACAAGTGTGGGTTGCACAATAGCACATGGGGTAGCATTTTCCTCATTCTCCTTATCCTCATCAATCTCTTCATTCTCCACTCCTCCTCAATGATCCTTCCTAGTGTCATTCCTCATATGTTTTCCCACATCTTTTTATGTTATAAATCTGTCTTTAAAAACACTTTCCATTGTGGTTTGTTATCAAAACTTTTGTATGTGATATTTATATTAATGAAATCTATCTTTCATCTTCATTATGATATGACTTGCGACATTTGTGGCTTGTAAAATTGATATATTGTTTGATGATTGGTATATTGCTTGACATTGAGATTGGTATGAACTTAAGTTGTCATATGGAGTTGGTGTGGCTTTGAATTGATTGTTATCTCACTTTGATTAACTTTATCCTTTTTGCTATGACAAAAATGGGAGAGATAATGGTATGAAAAATTTTCATTGATGATCTTGATGATATTGATGGTATGAACAAATTTCTACTTGATGATATTGATATTGGTTTTGTTTTTAGTAACTTTAAAATTTATGCTTAAATTCAGGAAGAGCTATATTATTATTTAGGGGAGCTTGTTTTTCAAATGGAAAAATGTTTTTAAGCAAATTTTTTACTTGATTTTGTCATTTCAAAAAGAGAAAGATTGTTGGCTTTGAATTGATTAAAAGTTTTGATTTGACAAAACAAAAATTTGCCTAACTTGAATCAATCTTTCCTAATCTTAAATTGAACATTTTTCCAGCCTTTTATCTTGCCAAAATTCATTTAGGAACTAAAACAAGGTAACTTCTCAAAACAAAGTAGATTAAGGACACATTTTGATAAAAGAGATCGATCCTCTAAGGAAAGGGACCGATCTCTTCCCTTACCAGATTGATCCCCTAGCTAAAGAGATCAATCCATTTTTCTTTTAGAAGCTAAATTTGTAAGATTTTGATAAAAACCAATCGATCTCCTCTCTGTAGGGATCGACTAGTTAGGGTTTCAAGCTTACCTGATCTATCCCTCCCTTATAGGGATCAATCACTTTTTCACACAATACTCACATCGTCTAAAATTCCAAAAAAGGGATTGATCCCCCCATATAGGGGATCAATCACCTAGGCATGAGATTGATCCCTCCCTTAAAGGGATCGATCATTTGTTCATACAGAATGTTCTCTTTATTCAAAAATCTAGAAAAAAGATCGACCCCCTATATAGGGGATCGATCACCCAATGAATGGATCGATTAGGTGCATTACTTGATCGATCAGGTAGAGCTTTTCACACATAATTTTGGGCCTTCTCTTAACTGATCCAATCGATCCTTTAAAAGA
Organism: Durio zibethinus; assembly: GCF_002303985.1. The sequence goes on from NW_019168270.1 coordinate 15,278,303, forward strand.
GGGGATCGATCCCATAATGCCTAAAAAGGCCCCAATAGATATATTTTGTCTGATATTTTTACAAGTTTGAAGTATTAAATGTAAGGCAACGGCTCTCAACTTCTTCTTACCTATAAATAAAGCCTTCCACTATAGAATAAGAGCAAGAAAAGCTAAGAAAACTTATTGTTATTCACCAACCATCTTGTTCAAGCATTAAAAGCAATTTAAAGAGAGAAAAGTGCAGAAAATCCTACTTATATAAGTTTTTCTCTAAATTTTTTTGTCAATACTATTGTGTACTTCAAGTTAGCAAACACCTAACCTTAGAGAGGTTCTTTAAGTTTACAAAACACTTCAAAAACTTTGTATTATGAGATTGTGAGCTTAAGAGAGAGGATAATCCTTAAGAGTTTGTGGTGTTGATTGTGTAAAGCTTTGAGAAGCTAGGTTGTATCTTTCAACACGTAGTGGATTGAACTATTTGGTAAGAGAGGCTAAGGGAGAGGATGTAGGTGCTTAAAGAAAGAATCAAACCTCTATAAATCTTGATGTCCAATTCTCTATCTCTTTCTCTTGTTTACTCTTATTTATTGTATTTATTTGCTTAGATAAATTGGTTTACAGAATTTATGCTTATTAAGTATTGATTTTAAAAATTTTATTATAACCAATTCACTCCCATCTTGGTTTATTTCAAGTTTTTGAGCTAACAAATTGTGTAATAAGAAGTTTATGAAAAACCTTTTTATAAAAATTCAGAGATATAAGAAGCGGTTA
>NW_019168270.1:15280061-15366664 GCF_002303985.1 Durio zibethinus
CCTGACCCTTTGAACAACCAAGTCTAGCAATATTGTAAGCTAAATTGTTAGTAGCTCTTTTGGTATGAGTAAAGAACGAAGTCTAAATTGTGCAGCTATTCTCAAGAACTCTAAAGTTATGCATAAGCCATCTTAGTTTGACTCTTTTCCCTTAAGAATCTCTTGGATCAACTGTGCCGCATCTGTTTCTACATCTACTTCAAACCCTCTCTCCCTAACTATACCAACGCCGAACAGGACTTTATGCATCTCAATGTGGATCAGACTTTGGTTGTTTGAAGTGCATGTTGCTGCACCCAGCTTCACAACACCTCTGCTATCCCGGGTCACCATACCCAGCCTTGCAATTCCAGTTTGGGTTTTAAAAGCATCCACATTAATTTTTACAGCCTTATCCTTTGGTAGTACCCAATTCACTACCGAGCTACCGCTGCCCCTGTTGCTTCTCGGTCCTGGTGCCAGTCTCCCCTCCCGATCCATGCGTTCTGCCCTGTACCTTAGTTCTTTGGTTGACCCACAACTAACCTCATACAAACAACGATTCCTATTTAACCACAGCAGCTATAAGATATACAAACACAGTTCAAAGGCCCCCTCATGTTTAGTCTTGGTTACGAAACTTAACCAAAAGTCTGATGACATTACTCCCGATTCCACCCAATAAGAGAACCAACTACATAAACCTTCCCATAGCTTACGGTTAAACTCACACTCGAAGCACAGATGTTGGATTGTTTCTCCAGATTCTCCACAACCACAACATGCTTCATCCACTGGATTTCTCAAGAACCATTTTCACTGGAACTATGTCCCAAATCAATCTCCACATAAAGAATTTGACCTTAGGCAAGACTTTGGCTTTCCACACCATCTCCCATATCTGGGATCGGTTACTTCTATCCCCCACTTGTTTCCCCAGCAGTGATCTAGCCAAATGGTAGGCAGATCTCACTGAAAAGTCTCCACTATTTGCACCAGTCCTTATTAACTTGTCTGGAATGGTACAACGACTTAAGAGAATTTGGAGTATCAAGTTTACATCCTCTTCTGAAAACAGCTATTGAAGCAAGTCCTCATCCCACCGTCTCTTGTTGACCTCCATCAACGAAGCTACTTTAAGGTTTTGGCCATCTTGATTAGGGAAACCTACATGTTTGAATAGAGGCGGTTTGTTGATCCATTTGTCCTCCCATGCATCTATGCTCATTCCATCTCCCACCCACCACATTAATCCCTGCATTAGGACTTGCCTTCAAGCTAACAAGCCACCCATGCATAGGAAGGGTTGTGGCCGCTTCCACGTGTGAGAAGGAAGTGTTATGAAAGTACCTGGCTCTTAAGATCCTGTAGCATAATAGGGATTCATTTTGCAGAAAACGCCATTCTTGTCTAGTCAACAGAGCCAAATTAAACGCTTTAAGATCTCCGAACCCAAGATCACCATCCAGTTTTGCTAGGCATAGAGAGTCCCAGTCTTTCCAATGTACTCTTTTCCTCTCATCTCCATTATTCCACCAAAACCGGGCCATCATCATATTAATATCATGTAGAAAATTTTTGTTAAGGAAGAAACAGCTCATGCAGTACGTGGGTACCGCCTGAGCCACTGTTTAATTAAAATTGCTTTTCTTGCATGAGAAAGGAGTCTCCCTTTCCAACCTTGTATTTTCTTCCACACTTTTTCGTTCAACCTTTGGAATGTCATTCTTTTCGATCTCCCTATCATAACTGGCAGCCCAAGATAACAATCCTGGATAAAATCTTTTGTGACCGCCAGCCTTGCTATGATTTCTTCCCTTAATGTAGCATTTGTATTTGAGCTAAAAAGAACAATAGATTTTGTGATATTGACCATTTGCCCTGAAGCATTCTCGTAAATCTTCAGAAGATTTAGCACTGCTTGACATTCTGCAATACTGGCTCTGAGGAAAAGCAGACAATCATCTGCAAATAACAGAAGTGATACCCTCGGCGCCATTATTGTCACTGCGACCCCATGAATTTCACCTCTTAGTTCAGCCTGATTCAGTAGATATGACCAGGGATTCAAATAACGCTCTGATAGCGGAATAGCGGCCGTAAAATTGCGGTAGCGCTGCCTTCCGCCACCGTTAATAGATAAAAAACGATAGAGAAATTCATTCACAACAAAAACGGAGAGTAACGGCCGCAAAATAACGATGTAACGGGCAATAGTGGCACTAACAGACCGTTATTGTCGCTATTCCGTTTTTCTACTCACGGATCTAATAGTTCTAGCAAAAAAAAAAAATTTAAGCCTGTAAAATAAAACAACAAACCTGTAAAATAAAACAACAAACCTGCAAAAGTAAAAATAAAAGCCAAATCAAAAAATAAAGCTCACAAGTCACAATCTCAGATTTTTATCATCAAAAGAAATTTTAAAACGAGTTAGAAAACAGATCAATTATTTCAAGTTTCAAATTTCAGGTTTCAAATTTGAAGTTTCAACCATTCAAACGGCATTTTGACATTCAAATTCAAATCAACCTCAAGTTTTCAATCAACATTCAAGATCAAACAAGGTAAGAAAAGAAAGTTAAATTACCTTTTTTTTTTGTAAAATTTTTGTAAAATGATCTGTTGTGTCTTGTGAGAGTTTGAAAAATGAACGAGATATCTGTAGATACTAGGCAAGTCAGCAAGTGATAGTGATAAAGGGATGTGAGAGAAAATGAGAGATAAAAAAAAAATAAAAAAAAATTTTTTGGAAAGCCAGAAAATGTAAGATACAAGACGAAGAAGAAGATGAACAGAGAAAGGGTGCGTTTCTAGAAGGGTCTCGGTTTGCTAGAATGAATTAAACAAATCTGATATATTAGGCACGTGAAAAGATTGGATGGGGTGGGGAGGATTGGGTGTGGTGGGGCATTAGGGGGAAGGTGGGAAGGGATTGGGGAGGGATGGGTGTGGTGGGGCGTTGGGGGAAGGTAGGGATGGATTGGGTGTGGTGGGATGTTGGGGGAAGGTGGACAGGGATTGATGGGGGTGGGGAGGGATTGGATGTGGTAGGGTGTTTGGAGGGTGGGATTGAATTTTTTTTATTTAATTTTATAATTAATTTTTGAAAATTTTTTAGATAAAATTTAATTAGTGATTTTGAAATTTTATAATTAATATAATATATAGATATTTTAAATGAAAAATTTTGATAAATTTTTTTGTATAAGTTAGATGAAAAATAATTAAAATTAAATATTATATTTTGATTGTGTTATATATTAATTTATAATTTTGTATATGAATTTTAATTTTTTTGTTGTTTTGATATTTATATTATTGTCAATTCTTTTGATATTATATTAATTCTTGTTATTTTTGTGTAATTATTGAAGATTGTGTTTATTATATAATTATTAAATGTTGTTTGTGATAAAAAAATTTTATATCAATTAGTGTATCAAAAAAATTAAGTTACTTAACAAATTTAGCATTTTATGATCTATTACTGTTATTAAGATTAAAAACTAAAAAATAAAAAATATAGGTTTGAAAATTTTATTAAAATATAAGTTTGAAAACTTTTAATTTTTGAAAATTTTTTAAGATAAAATCTAATTAGAGGGATTGAAGATTTATAATTAAAAAAAAATAAGAGATTAATAATTTAATATGATATACATAGAGATTGTAGATGAAAATTATTGATAAATTTTTTATATAAGTTAGACAAAAATTAATTAAAATTAAATATTATATTTTGATTGTGCTAGATATTAATTTATAATTTTGTATATGAAATTTAATAATTTTTTTTATTGTTTTGATATTTATATTGTTGTCAATTCTTTTGATATTAGATTAATTCTTATTATTTTGTGTAATTATTGAAGATTGTATTTATTATATAATTATTTGAAGTTATTTGTGATAAAAAAATTAATATCAATTAGTGCATCAAAAAGATTAAGTTATTTAATAATATTCTTAAGATTAAAAACTAAAAATTAAAAAATTTAGCGTAAAATCAATTTTTAATGATGTAATAAGTAATATTAATATTTCTAAATATAAGTTTATTTTGTTTTTATACAAAATAGTAAGTATGCCACCACGTGAAGAGTTCTCGAGTAAAGGAGTAGAGGGTGCGCCAAGTGATGATATAGATTGGCATTTTGGAACACCTGTGCCAAATACAAGAGGAAATGTTTCATGTAAACTTTGTGGTAAAGTTGTAAAAGGAGGAATAACACGTTTCAAAGAACACATTGCTATGTTATGTTTTTTTAATTTCTTTGAAAATATTATTGTTAATTTCTTAATAAAAATTATAAAATTACATAAGCATGTGCAACTAATTTTTTCTTTTTTTTTAACTATATTATTAATAGGTATAATAAGAGAAAGTATGATGAAACTCCTTCAAGAAAGCAAATAAAAAAAAGCTGACAACAAAAGAAGAAAAAATGAATTTTTATCACAGTTAAGAGGGGAAGATGATTATGAAGGATTTATTGATGAAGACATTGCTACTAGACAAGCCGTGCGAGATAGTATCCAATCACAACATGAGTGGCACAGAAGACAAGAATTCAGACAAAGAACTAGTGGTTGGAGTAACATATATGAAGAACGACGAAGCTCTCATGGTTCAGTTGCTGAATATTTTGAAGAAAGAACAAGGAAATCAACTCCAAATGAGTCTGAATTTTCATTAAGGGGAGCTGTTCCTGAATTGGTTAGAAGTAAAAGTTCAAGACAACCAAAAGCAAGTGATTCATTTCTAAAGACATTAAGAAGAAAAATGGGTGAATCAGTATCAAAATTTTTGATATATGATCGACTTCCTTTTCAATTAACAAATTCCCCATGGTTGCATAATTTGATTTCTGTGGCAGCAGAAGTTGGCCAACATGTAAGACTTCCAACACCTTATGAGGTCTCAGATGTGTATTTAGAGTCTAAGTATCAACAAGTTCATGAATGGGTTAATGGATTAAAAGCTTATTGGAATGAATTGGGTGTCACTTTGATGTCTGATGGTTGGACCAATAGTTTGAATCAAATGCATATCATTAATTTTCTTGTTTATTGTAGTAAAGAGACTATTTTTTGGAAATCTGTAGATGTTTCAAGTGTTCATAGTAGAGATACAAACTTTTACTACAAATTATTAGTTGAAGTTATGGAAGAAATTAGAGAAAAATACATTATTCAAATAGTCACTGATAACGAGGCAACACTTAAGGCCGCAGGAAAAAGACTAATGGAGAAGAGAAAACATTTGTATTGGACAGCATGTTCAGCTCATTGTTTGGACTTATGCCTTGAAGATATTGGGAGGAAAAAAATGTGGCAAAGGTTTTGGATGATGCAAAGAAAGTGACTTGTTTTATATACAATCACATTTGGACTGTTAATTTGATGAAGAAATATACACAAGGGAAGCAAATACTTCGTCCTGCTCTTACCCGATTTGCCACTCATTTCATACAATTAGAAGAAATAATGAGGCAAAAGCAAAGTTTGAGAGAGATGTTCAATTCAAAGGTTGGTACTTAATAATTAGTACAATTATTTAAATCTAGCATCTTTTTATGATATTATTGTTTTAAAATATTAATTTAAAATATATTACTCTAAAAATTTATTGATGAATATATAGGAATTTAAAGATTCAAAATGGGGACAACAAAAATCAGGACTTGTTTATGAAGTCAAAAAAAAATCATTTTGGGAAAAGATTTTTGGAAAAAGGCAGGTGATATAATAAAAGTTTATGAGCCTTTGGTAAAAGTGTTGCGCCTTGTGGATGGTGATGAAAAACCAACAATAGGCTTTATTTACGAGGCTGTGGATAGAGCTAAACAAGCAATTCAACAAACTTGTCGTTATTATGCTGAATATGAAAAGATTATTGACAATAGATGGAGTTTCATGCACTCTGACTTGCATTCAACTGGTGAGTAAACCAAGAATATAGATGGTATTTAAAAAATATATTTATTTTTTATACTTAAATTGCTTATATATTTATTTTTTTATTACTTTAATATAATATTGTTATAAATTATGTTTAGGTTACTATCTAAATCCACAATTTCAATTTAGAGTGGAACATTCTACAAATGTATTTAAGGAAACATTAGAAGGTATAAAAGCAGTTATTGAAAGATTAAAACCTTCGATAGATACTCAAATCAGAATGATTAATCAGGTTAGTATTTAATACTATTTTATAACTTTAACATTTGTTTTATGTATTAAAAATTAAATTATTTTTTATTTATTCATTTATTATTGTATTTTCAATCGATGTAGTTGTTATTATTTCGAGACAAGCATGAAACATTTGGTAGTCCACAAGCACAAAGAGCTTGGAAGCAAATGAATCCAGGTAAATAGTAAGTTAAATAATTATAATTTATTTATATTATTTAATTGTATAGCCCATTGAAATTTAATTTAAATAATTTTATACAGCTGAGTGGTGGATGATATATGACACTTGTGTTCCTGAATTACAAAAACTAGTAATCAAAGTGCTTAGTCAAACAACATCTGCATCAAATTGTGAACGTAATTAGAGCACATTTAGCTATATTCACACCAAAGCAAGAAACAGATTGAAGTTTGAAAGACTCCAGAAACTTGTATATACCTATTATAACATGAGGTTGAAGATGAGACATCAGAAAAGAATGAGCATTGATGAAATAAATAATAGTTTTAATCCTATTAGCCTTGACCATATTTTTGAAGATGATGATCCACTAACACAATGGCTACAAGAGAAAGAAAATCCTTTATTAGATGGTCAAAACTCTGATTGGTTGCCTGCAGATAATTTTGATAACGAAATGAATGTTGAACGATCACGTTAATCTCAAGAAAGGAATGTGTCTCATTTAAGTTCAAGTCCAACACCAAGTTAGAGTGATGATGGTGGTGGTTTAAGTCCAGATGATGATGGTGATGGAGATGGTGATGGTGATGGTGCGAATTTTGGTGATAATATGGATGTAAATCGACCTTACAGCCCACTTGGAGGAGAATTTGGGCTTGCTGCTACTGGTGGACTTTTTATTAATATGGCAGAATACGGAGGAAATCCATTTGCTGAATCTAGTGAGGGTCAAAGTGCACGTACAGCTCGATCAAAAGGAAAAGCAAAGAAGCACCACTATGAAATTTCTAGAGGTTCTTCATCTTCAGGTGAGAGACCAAATTCTAGTAACTTTGAGTATAGTGAATCATCTGCTAGTACTCAAAGACATTACTATCCACCAGAACAACATAATTTTCAACCTCCTCTTGGTTATCCACCTCCATATGGTTATTATCCACCTCAAATGTATCCTCCACCTCCTTAAATATATCCTCCACCTCAAATGTATCAGTTACCACAAATGTACCCTCCACCACAAATGTATCATCCTCAAATATATCCTCCACCTCAAATGTATCAAGAACAAAGGTCTCAGGGATGGAGATGGAGTCAACTTGGCTCTCAAAGTGAAGATAGAGAATCTGATCCTCCTCGTCATTCTACCATGTGGTAAATTTGAAATATGTATCAATAATTGTAGTTGATGGAATTTGAATTTATTATATTTTTAAGTTTGTAATTTTATTAAATTAAATGCTTGGTATTTAACATATTATGTTTTGTTAATATTTGATTTGTCTAGAATTAATATTGAATATGAACTTGGCCAAAAAAATTTTATGGATAAACCAAATATGAATGCTTTTTATAATTTAAATAAAATTGTGAATAATTTTTTTAGAAAATAAAAAACATAGAGTGTCATAAACTATTTTTAAAATCATTGAATAAGAGTTTTTATAATTATAATTATTACATTTTATAATAAATTGTGCAAAAAAAAAAAATTTCACAACCGTGATGACCGCAGTTATCGCAATTATCTCTGTTATATCTGAAAATGCGACAAATACTACGCGACCGAAAACGTGACCGCGACCGTTATTTAAATCCTTGGATATGACAACCCTTCTATGCAGGAAAGGAAAAGATAAGGTGATAACAGATCTCCCTGCCTGAGCCCCTGCTCGGTTGAATCCATTCACATTGGTTACCATTCACAATCACCGAATATAAGACACTATGTACACACGTCATGATTCTTGAGACCCATTTTGCCAAGAAACCAATCTTTCCCATCACCCTTTCCAGATAGTCCCATTCCACCCGGTCATAAGCCTTACTGATCATGTCTAGTTTTAATGCCATCTGACCCATTCTACCTTTCCTTTTGTTCAGCATAGCATGAATTGTCTCGTGCGCCATTATTGCATTATCCAATATCATTCGGCCGGGCACAAAAGTACTTTGATTCTGCCCTATAATCTTTGTGAGAAAATTTTCCATCCTAATCACCAGCATATTTTAGATAATTTTATACAAAACATTTCACAGACCTGTAGGACCAAGATCCGTGGTAGATTTTGGAGTACCTACTTTCGGTATAAGTACTATTTTGGTGTTATTAATATCCATAAGCTATCCTCCGTGTTTCAAGAAATTTAGAACAGTATTAGAAATGCCCTCCCCTACAACATGCCAATATTTTTGGAAGAAAAAAACATTCATACTGTCTGGCTCGGGAGCTCTGCTAGGGTGCATCAGAAATAGAGCCTCTTTTACTTCTGCTGCCGTAAAATCATGTTCAAGCTGCAGATTAATTTCGTCTATGACCCTTTCCTCCACAAAATCAACAACTCTTTCAAGCTCACTAACCTGAGAAGTAGTAAAATTCCCTGGAAATACTCAACAAAGATTCGTTCAATCTCCCTCCAATCTGATATCCACCTTCCTGTATCATCTCTTAGCTTGGTGATTAGATTTTTCCTTCTTCTATTAGATGCAGATGCATGGAAGAACCGTGTGTTCCGGTCGCCCTCCACAAGCCAGACTCCCTTTGATCGTTGCCTCCACATTGTTTCTTCCCTTTGCAGTAAGCCACTCAGAACTTCTTTGCAAATTTGTACTCTCCCAGATTGTTCTCCACTTTGTTCTTTGCTTAGCGGGTCTCGCAATTCTTCTTGTTTATGGTTTATTTGGTTCTAGACATGCCCAAAAACCTCTTTATTCCATGATCCCAGCATATTACTACACTTTTGCAATGGATTCACGACCTCTGCCAGCGAATTGGCTGTATTCTATCCCAACACTCCCTGATAACATCTTCGCATTCCACATGTTGTGCCCAATGTTTTCAAATCTGAACATTCTTTTCTTGGCTTCACACCTTTGAGGTGGTTTATCCTGTATATTCAACAGTATGGGCAAATGATTAGATGTAGTTGCCGCAAGGTGATCCTCCCACGAAAAAAGGGAGAAGGTTTAGCCAAGCAGTTGACGCAAGACATCGATCCAACCTCTCATACTCGCATTCCTCCCCATTACTATGTTGCCATGTTAATCAAGGGCCCTTGACTGGTATCTCATTTAGTTCACAATCATCAACGGCATCTCTGAAATCTTTGATCTACCATGCAGGTTGTTTCATGCCCCCTACCTTTTCATCATCTGATAACAATTCATTGAAATCCCCCACACACCCATGGAAGCTCTGATGTCTCGTAAAGGGACCGTAAAAGATCCTACAACTTCCTTCTCTTTTGTGTCTCTGGATGTCCATAGAAACCAGTAAGCCTCCAAACGTGACCACCACCTTCCAAACGTAACTTCGTGCCCACATGCCACCTTGAAAAAGTCATCAATTGTAAATCAATATTATTAATCCACAACAACGTCAAACCACCACTTCTACCAATTCTATCCACCGTGAAGTTATTATCAGAACCCAATCTCACCTTTAACCTCTCCATTTCACCACTCCTTTTTGTCTCAATTAGGAAGAGCACAAGGGGACAATGTTTTCTGACCAATTTGGTCACTTCATGAACTGTTCGAGGGGCCCCCAACCCTCGACAGTTCTAGAATAAGAGTTTCATTGTTGCTGGCTGTTAAGTCATTATGAGCACCATATTCGTCCACTTCCATAGTGCACTATTGTTTCTTATTCCCATTCTCTATTAAAAATAATGACTTAAATTTTATAAAAAATTTATTTGAGATTAGTTAGATATTACTTGATAGATAAAAAAATTTACAAAAGAAAAATTCTATAAACTTATTTGTGATTAGTTATATATTGCTTGATAGATAAAAAAACTTATAGTAGAAAAATTCTAAGAAGAATGAATTCTTAATAGGCAAGTTTGACTTGCAGAAAAAAAATTCTAAGGGACAAAGATTCTTAATAAGCAAATTTGTATGCTTATAAAAAGGTAAAATCTGTATAGAGTTAGATATGAGAAAGAAATGTAAAAGAGTTATAAGATTTTATGAGATAGATACCTAATAAAACTATAAGAATTTAACGTCTTTATGATGGTGTGAATGTTTATGAGTGGACTAAATGAGACTGAGATGGTCCACATAAGAATGATGTATGGGTACATATGGGTATGTGTTTATTTGTATTGAAAAAGTGCACATGGATATGTCTATGTTTGGGTTGAGAATACTTCATAGGACTAGAGAAGATTCAGAGAGTCAATGGGTATTGATTATGAGTGCTTGATTTGAATGTATATTTGTAATTCTCTACAATTAGAGGATTATTTTTTTCATCCATGGACGAAGGTCGATTGGATCAAACTATGTTAAATTATTGTCTCTTGTGTGATTAATTGATTGTTTGATTTTACTTTCACTAGCTTGACTGGATATAAGCCTTTTGCCTAACAAGTGGTATCAGAGTTGAAGGTTCGAGCTATGGGAAGAGGCAAGTCCAGAAGAACTCAATTCAAGAAAAAAGTTCAAGTTCATGTTTTAAATATTGATTTGCGTGAAACGTGAAACATATAAAAAAAATGATTGTGAGACTTTCATTATAGGTGAAGCAAAACATGTCTAGTATGAATATAGATAATTTGATAAAATTTGAGTCAAGGTAAAAATTGTTAGGAATAGTGACTCAAATTCTATAAGAGATTTGTTTAGGATTAGCTAAATATTACTTGATGGACAAGACAACTTACAGAAGAAAAATTCTAAGAGGAAAAAAATTCTTAATAAGCAAATTTGACTTATAGATAAAAAATTTTAAAAGAAAAAAGATTTTTAATAAGCACATTTGTATGCTTATAAATAGGTGAAGTCTCTATAGGGTTAGATATGAAAAAAAAAAGATGTAAGAGAGTTGTAAGAAGATTTTATGAAATAAACACCCCATAGGACTACAAGAGTTTAACGTCTTCATGGTGGTGTGAATGTTTATGAGTGGACTAGAAGAGATTGAGATGGTTCATATAGGTATGATGTATGGGTGCATATAGGTATATGTTTGTTTGTGTTGAAAGGGTGCACATGAGTATGTGTATGTTTGGGTTAAGAATACTCCATAGGACTAGACAAGATTGAGAGAGTCTATGGATATTAATTGTGAGTGCTTGATTTGAATGTATGTTTGTAATTCTCTACAATTAGTAGATCTTTTTTTCATCCAGTGACGTAGTTGATTGGACTAAATTACGTTAAATTGTTATCTCTTGTGTGATTAATTGTTTGTTTAATTTTGCTTCTACTGACTTGATTGGATAGAAGTTTTTTGTTTAACACCATCCCTATTATGAGTATAACGTAGAAGTTGTTTTCTATTTTTTCCCAACCGACTCTCATCATCTTCTTGTTTTAAAATAATTTTCTTTCTCATGCTCCTTGCAACCCGTTTCCACTTTTTAGGGTTCCTCTCATAGGTTGGGCTGGTTACATTCTCAAGTTTATTCTGCCCTCTTATATGCCCTTCTGACCCAAGATTTGTTTTCCTTTAGTTTTGGCCCCTAGCATCAAGATCTGAATTTTGGTACTTCAAAATTTCCTTACTAATCTCCTCTTCAACCAAATTTAATTAAAAAATGCCCTTTTTTCCATAGATGCAACCTACACTTTAAATCCTCACTACTAATTAAAACACCTTTATCAACGTTATTTTTGAAATGAGATTTCACCTTATCCTTAGCCATGCATTAACTTCTTTCTTAATTTTTGCCTCCCCTTTTATGTTTCCTTGGCACAGATTCTTGGTTATCCCTCGTTGACCCAATGCTTGCTACTACCTCTATCATCATTTTCTCAGTTTTAAGGAGCTTAACCTACGGATTATAACCAGAGTTATTATTCTCGCTACAATCGCTTAGACTATGTCCCTCCAATCTAATAGACTGTAACTTCATGGATTTTGCATGCATCCATTGACCATATTTTTTTTAGACTAACCCTTTTTATTTTTTTTTTCATTATTACAATATTGCATTCATTTTCCTAGTGATCAAGCTTACCGTACACAAAACAAAAATTGGGAATTCTTTCATATTTGAACATCACTAAGACTTTACCTTCATCTTTAACTGAATCCTTATACCCCTTTTCAAAGGCATATTAACATTTAAACTAAACCTAATTCTGAGGTATTTGCCCCACGCAGCATTATCATCATTCAAGTCAACTTTTTCTACATCACCCTCTATTTCTCCTATGACTATTCCCACTTATTTGTTTCATCATGTTCAGTGGCAACCTAAAAATTGGATCCAAAAAGGATGTCTGCTCATATCAATAGACTCCAGTGGGATCGAGCCTTCAAACTCTCTAAGCACAACTAAAGTTTTATTAAACATCCATGGTTGAGTTACTAGTACCTTGTTCTTTTCCATCATATCCTCAAAATGAAACAGATAAAGTTTTTTTTCCTACTTCCGTTATCTACAAACCTTTTTCCAATTTTCATACTTTGTTTAGGACCATCCTCATGGCTTTCATATTTACTCCCTTTTTGGACAGAACCTTCCCTAGGAGGCAAGCTTTACCCTCCACCTCAATGGATTCAATCCATCCTTTTTATTTTTTATAAATTTATAATTTTTTATTATTTATTCTTTTAGAATTTTTTTAATTTTTAAGAATGTTTTAGGTTTTTCGAAATTATTTAATCTTTCAAAAAATTTTAAAAATTTTTGAATTTTTAAAAATCTTTCAGATTTTTTTAATTTTTTATTTTAAAATTTTTAAAAATTTTCAAAAAAATTCTAGCTGTTTTCATTTTTCTATTTTTTAAGTTTTTGTATTGTTCTTAAATTTTAAGAAAAAATAATTTTTATTAAAATTTTCATTTTTTGAATTTTTTATTTTTATTAAATTTTCAATATTTTTAAATTTTTTTAATTATCATTTTTTATAATTTTTAAATTTTTTTAAATTTTTTAGAATTTTTAAAAATTTTCTAGAATTTCTTAGAAATTTTTAAAATTTTTTTAGAATTTTATAAAAAATTTTTTAGCTTTTCTAGAAATTTTTTTTAAGATTTTAAAATTCTTTTGAATTCTTTAATTTTTTAAAAAAAATTTATAACTTTTTAAAACATTTTTGAAAATTTTTAGAATTTTTTATTTTTTTAAAATTTTTTGTGCTGACATAACATTAAAGATATAGAGCGTACTAGACTTTTGATACGTGTCAACATCATATTAGATGTTCATATCATGTTAGCATTTTGGATTAACGGCATTAATCTAATGTACTATCGTAATAACAGAATGAAAGTTGAAGTATTAATCTAATAATTTTATTTCTCTAAGTACCAAACTAGTAGAAAGTGTAGAGTTTGTGGGTCATTTTATATTTAGTATTTAATATTATGTTATCGATGATTTACTACCAAATTATACTAATTTAATTTTAATTTTTTAATAATTAACTATTAAATTATCAATTTTTATTACTAATTTATCATTGATTTGCTATTAACTTATTAATGATTTACTACTATCAATTAATTATTGTTAAACTGAAATTGATTTACTTTCAAATTGTCTCTATTTTACTATTAAGTTATCATTGATTTATTACAAAATTATCACTTTTTTTTTGTTAAGTTATTTTTTATTTAGTACTATGCTGTTATATATTTACAACTATATTATAATTAATTTACCATTACAATATTATGCATTTATTATTTTATTATTACTGATTTATTAAAAAATGATCAATTATTGACTATTAAGTTATCTCTAAATTACTACTAATTTATACTAATTACATTTAAGTTTTCAATTATTAATTACCAAGTTATTAATTATCTATTACTATATTACCATTGATTTGTGTATATGCAAAAAAAAGTAACCACAATGTATGCTAGATGATATATCATTTGTAAGATAAAAAAAGAAAGAAAAAAAAGTTCAAGTATAAATATCTTGAAAAACATGAGTAAATCCTTTTAATTTACTATAGTTTAACATTAATAATAAGTTAAAATTATAAATTTTATACTAACGTAAGTTTTAAAACTAAATTAAATAAATATATACAATATATTTTAAGTTAATATTTTTAAGATATTCTTCAAATTTTTTATTTCATGGTAAAATAATACATATTAAGATAAGTTTTATTGATGATTAGATTAAATTATTAATGTATACATTTTCATACTTGTTAGCAAAGTACAACTTTGTATACAACGATTGAAATTTGAAGTATTCTGTCAGCAATAGAAGTAATAAACTTTATCCTATGTTTGTATTGTTAAGTATATAATTTTGGATTAAAAATTTGTTATATATATATATATATATATGACAAAAATAATGAGAACAAATTTATGAATAAATTTTATAAAAATTAAATAGATAACAATTTTTAAAAACTATTAAATTCATAATAATTACCCTCGAAATTTTCATAAAAATTTCTTATACTAAATAAAAAAAGATGGTATATTTTTAATTACTATTTCATTTTTGTTACCATCATTCAAAATGAATTTTTTTATATTTTGATGCCAATTAATTTTTTCATTTAAAAAAAAAAAAGAATGTTCTAAAGGGTCATAACAGCCCAAATAATGTTTTACACTATGTTATCTTCATGAATGGGTATAAACTATGATATATCTTTTAAATGAAATATTTAAATTATTTTCCTTAACTCATATAGCAGTAATTTTATTAAAAATAAACGATTATAAATTCATTGATTTAAATTAATATTTCTACAATACAAATTTCAAAATCTTCAAAAAAAAAAATTATATCATTTAATCTCTGCAAAACTTGGGTATAAGAATTTTGATCTAAATTTATGATTATTATATCCATTCCTTAAACACTTAAATTTTCATTGTGTTGTGTTTTTATTCTATAATAAAATTTATTATTGTTATCATAAAAGTTTATCTAAAATAATATGAATTAATCAACTCAAACTTGAAATAATTCAAAACTCAAATTGAGTATAAATAAATTTTTTACTCATTTTAAATTTTAATTTAATTAAAAATAATATAATACACATAATTATAGAAATGAATTAACTTGACTTTATTTCAATTGATTTTAAAAAATCAACAACTTAATAGTTATTTAAAATTTGAAATAGTTGAACACAACTAAAATCTGAGGTGAAATAGTAACCCAATCAAAATCCAATATTTCTTATTCATCTTCCATAACAATTTAAAGCTTTCTTGTTTAAGCTTTTTCCCTCTTCATCTTCAATGTCTTATTTTTATTTTCTTTGTGGTTAAATTAGTTAATTAATATTAAGATTATTTCTAAAGTAGAATTACAATTATAAGTAATTGAGTATATATTTTTTTATTTGGATTCAAGACAATTTGAATCCAACTTTTTAAACAAAAAAATACATGTGCCAATTATTAAGTCAAATTTGCTTAGGTGCATAAAAGAATAATTGAGTACACTATGAATAAAAGTAGATAATAAAACTTAACTTAACCTAATTAGTTGCTAATCCTAAGTCTAAAATCAAACTCGAAATTATGAAAAGTCAAAGTTCAAAATAATTGAAATACTAAATACACCATTAAATAAAGATTTATCAAATGAATTTTATTAATGAATGTCCTTAAATTACTTTTAAGTTTAGTTAAATTATAATTTATAATAATATTTTTTAAATGTAACAACGATAAATAATTTTGATGAATTTCAATTCTTTTGAACAAACATTACCTAATATGACAATCTTAAAAATTTTGATGCAACAATGAATATTTTTTAATTGATATAAAGGAGAAAATGAAAGAGTATACAATATTTCTCTAAATAAAAGAGTTTCATATTAATATTAAAGAAATTTGAAATGAATACAACTATATATTTTTCATTGAAATATCATATAGCATTAATTTTTTTGTCCTATGAAGAAAATAGAGTTACGTATAACCAATTAATCTTTCATCTCATTTTTTTATTTGGAATAATCTTTCATTGGTGTTTCTATCAATTAAATATAATTGTACATTCTATCAATTGAAAGTTTAATTTTTTTTATTTAAAAATTATTATTTATAATTTTTTATTATATAAAAATATTAAAATACATCATTTTTAGAAATAAAATAAATTAAATTAAATTACTAACTTTGATAATTGTCATGTTTTTTTAAGAAAATTCAAAATCTAAGAATAACATACTTGTTATGTAATACTTATATAATTGATAATGGTTTCATTTTCAATATTAACAATATAAATTTTCATGAATGAATGTAATTTTGGCATAAATACATTCAAAAGATAGTTCTAATGAATTTTATCACACCTCAAAAGAATTCACCAAAATAATTAATTTTACTTCAATTATAATATTTTACTTAGAATAATTGCATTAGGTTGTTTAATCACATGGATGCCATAAAAAAAGAGCAAGTTAATACAATTAAGAAAGATTAAATAATCTTGACATATAAATTAATAATATATATGCATATTTAGATAAAAATTGGGAGAAAATTAAATTAATTATTGTTTTAATCAAAGTAAACAATTCTTATTGCAATTTAACCAGACCCAATCCTAAGCTACTGGTAACTCTACCACCTTATAAATCATAAAAAAAATTCAATTAAAGTATTTAATAAACTACATAATACTAATTATTGGTAGAGAGGTGCAATTGATTTGCATCTGATTTAATAGTGATTTTTGTTTTTGGAAATAACAATTATAAAATTCTAGAAGAAAAAAATATAAAAGAACAATTAATTATAGATATCAGACTAGACAGTAAAAATGATATATTAAAAAATTATTTCTAGAGACTAAAAAGATTTAATTATATTATCAATTATCAAATGATCAACTCATAAAACATATAAATAATAACATTATTAACATACATATATAGTTAATATATTAAAACAAAAAATTAAAAGGTAAAAACTAGAAAAAATAAATATTATTGAATGACATAATTATGATTATTTTTAATGAATTTATTTATCAACATAAATTATATATACAATTGTTTTTACAACAATTAATGAAACAAACTCCGTATAATTGTTTTATTCCTGTGCTCACTAAGCTTTGATCTCATTCTATTTATATTTTCATTTGATATAAAAGCTTATTCTTTTTATAAAAAAAAGGTCTAATAATAAAAAATTAATTTAAATTAAAATTTATAAAAAAAAAATTACTAATGATATTTTAGTCAATTACTTTTAACATTTTTGGAGTTAAAATTTTATTTAAGGTATTTTATCAATAACTTTAAGCATTTTTTTAGTCTAATTATAGAAAATCATCTAATAATAAAAAAATTATTTACATCAAAATTTATAAATACATTTATTAAGGATATTTTAGTCAATCATTTTTAATATTTTTGGAATTAAAATTTTAAAATTTTAAGTTGTTTAATTTTATATAAATTTTTTTAAAATTTTAATTGATTTAAATTAAACTTAAATAAATTAATAAAAATTATATATTTATAAATGAAGTTGTTAATTTAAAATTTTATAAAGATATTTAGATTGATCACCATTAACATTTTTTGAATTTACACTTATATATATATATATATATATATATGTATGCTAGTTTACAGACTACGTTTTCTGCCATGGCTACTGTCGTTAAAACTAATAAATCTCCTCTTGTCTCCAATAATTCTTACATTTTTTGAGCTTCTACACCAATTAAGAAGACTTTGATCTTTGGAAAAGTTGCACTCCATCCGTTCTTTATCACCATCTCACATCGGTTATGCCTTATCCATGTTATTTCGTACTTGAAAGGCTTAGGAGATTTTTTGTCACAAAAATTTGAATCTAGAAAGATAGGTGCATGATTAGAACCTATGATAGGGAAATTGAAGACTTGTGTCCTAGGGAACTACTCTATCTAATCCACATTCATCAGGGCTCTATCAAGCATTTCTTTTATTAGGTTCCCATCTCTATTAATATTCATCCATGTAAACCTATATCCTTGAGTTCACTGATCAATCAAACTACTACCTTCAATCATTTGTCTGAATCCATTAACCTTTCTGACAATTTTCGTCTCATTTTTTTAATTAGAATAATCCATTAACCTTCTTGACAGCTTTCAACTTCCCAAATTTCTTGCCTCTCATCAAAATCAAGAGGGCCATATATCCAAAAAAGTCTACACCTCATACCAGAATCATTTTTAGCAACTTCTAAATCAATACAGTTCTTACTAGTCCTATTTATTGTCACATGAACTTAACTTTACCGCCATAAAGCTAAAACACCACTCAATCCTTTTGGTTCTACATAGCAATTCTTTTAAACTCTCAACTTGTCTCTTTATTTTTCTAACCTGTCTTTTTTGTTGTTTGTTTCCATAAAAAAGATCTTAAGGGCTTGAACTGTCACGGGAGATCCATCACCTCAAAAATTCCAAGATATAAGCCTCAATGCTTTGCGGTGGTTGACATACTCTCCACATCATCTGTCATGCAACACACCTTATTAATTCCTTCAAGCACTTTCTTTTCCAAGACTAGATTCCTATCATATACCCTTTCCTGTTCCTATCATGTATAATTTCCTGCAAAGCATTCACCTCATGTCTATAGTTATCTATCCACCTTTTGTTTTTTATTCATGCACATCTCATCATTCTCGAAAAACAACCTTATCCCTTCCCCTCTTAAGATTTAGCCTTTGAAAATCTAAAAATATATTATTTTTTGTCAAATGAGACAGCTATTTTCTAGGTATATATATGTATTTTTTATTCTCAATTTTCCCATTGTTGGGAAATCAACATGCGCACGCAATACCAACACACCTAAACAATAGAGTAAGCCCAAAATAAAAATAAAAATAAAAACACACAAATATATTCAGCTTAATTCAAAATGACCTATTTCAAACACAATCCATTAACAAATAAATCTTTACAATTATAAGACTCTTAGAATGAAAAAAGTCACCAAAAACTCTTTACTCAAAACTTAATCCAAAACTCAATTACACCCTTTTAATAGCCTACTCATTTAGCTATTCTCTTAGTGTCTAATTATCTGAAATTATCAAATTAAAACCAAAATATTTTATTTATAAGGGTGAAGACAAACTAACTCTTATAACTTTACTTCATTTTTTATGTGGCATTAAGAGATTCAAGGCAAATCACAACAAATTCTTCCTTGACTTGAATCTTCAAATACTTCAACACTATTTGTAAATCTGATTCGCTTGCCTTTTTTCTTTTTCCTTCACCACAGGAATCTTAATAATTAAGCCTTCAACAAGCATGTACAATTGATTTTTGACCTATTCTCTTGTAGAATCACACTATCATTCTTGTATACTTTTAATCAATCATTACTACTATAGTATATGTACTCTTGAGAAACTAACTCACCCAAAGGAATCAAATTATAGCTATAACTTAGAACATACCTTATCTGATGAAAAGTCCTAACAACACTATTGTAAGACCTAAAGCGACCACTCATAATACCTTGAACCTGTACCTTTTCTATGTTGGTAGCCATAATATCTTTATACTTCTCATTATTTTTTAACTTTACAAAATAACTATTATCATTACAAATAAGGACTCTAGTAGTTAAATCTAAAACCCAACTTTTATCACCTTTCAAAATTTGAGTCTCATCCAGACAAGTCGTCAAAACAATATTAGCATAATCAAACACAACAACAATAGTATTACTCTTTCCTTTATCTAATTTCTTTTCGTCATTTGCTCTTTTATAAATAGTCATATCCTTTCTCAGCTTCTTGTAGTGCATTTGGATATGTCTTTTTTTTACCATAATAATAACATTTTATGTCACTGTAGTCTCTATCTCTTGACTTGTATCTTTTTTTTAATTTATCAACCCTCTTTCAAGTTATCTCTCGATCATAACTTTCTATAATTAGTGCACTCCTTCTAGGTAATAAGTTTTGTGTTTCCCATAAACCTTTCATTCTCAGACAATAGGACAGTCACACCATCCAACTTCAAAATAGACCTATCACCAACAAGGTCTGAACTAAAAGTCTATAGGACTTCGGCAAATATGACAATAGAATTAAAGCCTTCTCTTTCTTTTCTAACTCATCAACAAAAATAGCTAACAATTGAGAAACTAATATATTAAACTTATTCAGATGACTATAAAGACTCGTACTTTCTTTCATAATCAGATAATACAGATCCATATTCAAATATAATCTGTTAATCAAAGACTTTGAAGCGTAAATACCCTTAAGCTTATCCCACAAACTCTTTGGAGTACTTTCAGTCAACACATTGTACTTTATCTCTAGGTTTAGTGTCAATGTAATAGTACTAATAGCTTTGTTTTTTAATTTTATTTCAATTACGGTCAGACATTCCCTCAAGCTTATTACTCTCTAATGCCTAATCCAATCTTTGTTGTACTAACAGATCTTGAATTACACTTTGATATAACATAAAATTATTCTTTCCATCAAATAGTAGAATCTTAAACTTGGGCATAGGCATACTAGATATACATTCTTCATACATCTTGAAATACTTGTTTCACAGTCTCTTAGCCTGCTTTTTTTCTTTCAGTCAACACATTGTACTTTATCTCTAGGTTTAGTGTCAATGTAATAGTACTAATAGCTTTGTTTTTTAATTTTATTTCAATTACGGTCAGACATTCCCTCAAGCTTATTACTCTCTAATGCCTAATCCAATCCTTGTTGTACTAACAGATCTTGAATTGCACTTTGATATAACATAAAATTATTCTTTCCATCAAATAGTAGAATCTTAAACTTAGGCATAGGCATACTAGATATACATTCTTCATACATATTGAAATACTTGTTTCACAGTCTCTTAGCCTGCTTCTTTTCTTTCGACATTTCAAACCTCAAACCTTGTTCTGATACCACTTATTGAAAAATCAACATATATGCACAGCACCGGTATACATAAACAATAGAGCAAGCTCAAAATAAGAATAAAAACACATAAATATATTCGACCTAATTCAAAATGGTCAACTCCAAACCCAATCTACTGACAAATAAATCATTACAACTGAGACTTTTGGAATGAGAAAAGTCATATATAACTCCTTACTCAAAACTTAACCCAAAATTCAATTACACCATTTTAATAGCCTACTCACTTAGCTATTCTTTTAGTGTTTAACTATTTAGAATTATCAAACTAAAACCAAAACATTTTATTTATAAAGGTGAAACTCCTTATAACTTTACTAAACTCCCTATGTGAGATACAAGATAAATTTTTAACTCTTATAACTTCATTTAACTTTCAATGTGAGATTAAAAGATTCAAAGTAAACCCTAACAACTATCAATATTTCTTTATTCTCAATTTCCTCGTCAATATCTTATGGCAAAAGTTCCACAATATAAGGTAAAAGTTTATTCAAACTAGCTTCTATGTAATGAGATGGTAATGGTTAAGGTAAAAGTTTATTCAAACTAGTTTCTATTTAATGAGATGGTAATGGTTCCTCGGCCTTTTATTATAATCATAACAATTTTGATTCAAAAATAAATGTAGGTAATCATATTGTTATAATCATAGTCATTCAAAAATCAAACTCTCAAATAACTTAGCTAAATAGAATTTCACAAAAATCATAAATTTCGAAAGTCTCTTATCCCATGTTATAGCCATACCTAATCCAGGTGTCCTCAAAAATCACAATAAACACTGGTAGCACAAGCTAGATATGTCATAAGCAACAGAAGAGTTGCACTTAACAAAAAAAACCACAATGCCAACAAAATGGTAGCTTTTTGTTCATGCAAAATAGAGTGAAGCTGCTTTGCAAACTCGCTTTAAGATGCCAAAGGGAGGCTCGTTAAATTTTGAGGGTGGTAACGAATCAGGCAATTGGACTCACGAGCATATTGGATTGAGGATGTTGCCCAAAGGCTAATTGGATTTAGCTTATTGGGCCCACCATAACCATTGCAGACTGCCCAAGGCCTAGCTTGAACCTGTTTATCATGTGAATGGTGGGCCTTGTGCAAGCCCATTAATCAATTCCTGTGATTGATAATAAAATGTCATTTGACCAAGTAAATTTCATTGGTAAATTTCATATTTTCTTACAAAATATAATAATCAAATGTAATATCCGTTAAGTTTCCCTAAATCCTGCATGAAACCAATTATAAGTCATATAGGAAACAACCAAACAGTTTAATGTTTTCTTCAAAGTGTTTGAATTCATGAACCGATCCACCAAGAAAAAATTTTGGTTCAATGTATCTTTCTGATAGGGGTGAAACATACAATTTGATAGAGCTACATTGTCCAAAGGCAGTTTTAAGAGCAAAAATAATATGGAATTGCATTGCCTTTAATGGGGTATATATTATTGCTCGTGAAAGGGCTAGATTGATCGTAGCAGCTGATGGTTAGAACTCAAATGGCAATGGTCTTGGATTTAAACCATGCTTTCCTACAAACATTATTGAGAAATTTGCCTAGAAATTTAAGGTTTTGGTAACCTCATCAACAACGATTCATGTCGAAAATCGACCACTCACATGTCGGTCGCCATATGATAATTTATGGTGGTTTGGATCAATTATTAAATTTTGTAGCACCATTAATCCATCATCTAGTTGGGGTATTTTTTCTTTTAATTGTAGATGAAATTAATTATATGTGCAAACAAAAATTACAATTACAATTACACTTAAATAGCTTTCAATATGTGATATGACTATTACATTTGGTATAAAAGATCAAGGAAATAATCAATCAATAAATTAACGAATTAATACACTAAAATCTTACTTATAAATTTAGATCAAACTTACAAATGATAGAATTTGAACCTGAAATTTAAGGTCTCAGGATCTCCTACTCGCGGTTTGGATCAAATAGATGCCTGAGTTGAGTTATTTTGTTTGTACCAAGGCATCTTTGTCCAAATGTGCCTAAAAAGACAGAAAATAAGTGAAAATGAAGTAAACTTGTTTTTTGATAATGAAGTGACTTACTATTGAATTGAACAGATTGCTAAATTAAGCTCCTAAATGAAGAAAAGGAAAATAATGAACATATATTTTTATAAAAAAAAAATTGAAACACCGATCATGACGAAGTGGTAATAAGTTTTTTGACTTTGACATTGTAATTATTTTAGTTTGAATTATTTTGAATTCAGTGTGGATGGTTTCCGTTGTTGATTTTTTTTAATCAAGTTAAGTTAGGTTCAACTTTAAATAAATTGAATAGATTTTTTTAGCATATCATTTATAATTATTATAGTATAATTAATCAATTATAATTTAGTAATGCATAAAATATATAAAAAAAATTATGTAAAACTCACACTTTTAAATGGTGGATCCCTACATATTTTTATTGTAATTGACTAATTACATAATTACAATAAAAAAAATTATAAGTGAAATGTTTGTGATTTTCTTAAATTCAAATAAGCTTTATAGGCTTTCATCTCATAACATCTCTAAATCAATAAATAAAGATTAAAACTAATATATGAGGAAAGTGGGAAAATCAATAAATAATCTCCTTGACAAGCTATAGATATCCTTTCCTTTTGTTTTAATTAAAAAAAATCAAACAATAAATGATGCTTATAATAGCAAAAGAAAAGAAAGATTTTAATTTTTTAATTAAATATACCCAATTATGATGTTTAACTAGATATCAAGTCATAATTGTTTAATTAAAATATAAAAAAAATTAATTATGACATTTGAAAGAGCTAAATGTCTTATTTACTTTTGTAAATATATTAAAAAAATATATATCAAATGAGACGTTTATTCAAACAAATACCTTATTTGCTTTTATAAAAATTATAAAAGATCGTCTATAAAATAAAACATTTATAATAAAAAAAAACACACTTTATTTGAATAGATAAAATAAGGTATTTGTAGGAAAAAAAACTCTTTAATTATATCTATTAAAGTGTTAGTAGGAAGAAATGCTTTAATTGATATCAATTAAGGCATCTATAATGTAATATCTTTCATTACATATGAATATCACATGACAAATATTACAACTCCTAATTATGTTGTTAAAAAGAACATGTAACAACTATTAAATAACAAAAATAAAGAAGACTTTAAATAATGTTGGAAATCTAATATTTTCTCCATAATCAAACTACTCTAAACCAAACATGAAAAACAAATATTCACCATCAAAATTTCAAAAAAAAATAAAAATTGTAGATTCCCCTAAATGCACTCTTAAAGCTTTCCTTTAAGCCCTAACAAATTAAGCCGCCCTCAACCCGAAAACACACTTGCCGAAAAAATTAAAAAAAAAAAACGCAAAGCAAAAGCACAATGAATTTATATAATGTAAACAAAAAGAAGTTTTAGATACAATTCTCTCTTTATTCCTTTTTTCAACAATAATGTCCCGTGAAACTATAATTTTTCCTCTCTTGCCACTTGTTGATTGCAGGCTCTCATGCCATGAAAAAAGCAAAACAAAATGAGAAAGGAAAAGAAAAAAGATTAACTCAAACAATGAATACATATTCTCCCCACAAAACAGTCAAAAGTTGGGGGTGATGAGCAATCCAATCCTTTTTTGATTCACCTCATTTTCACCTCAATAATGAGTGCTGATGGCAAAAGCAAAAGAAAACAACTTTGAGTGGAGGAAGCTGCCCATATGAAAACATAATTGCACTTGCCTTCTATATCCGGCCATCCATCCATCTTTTCGCAACCTAAAAATTCCACCACATCTTCTTATTCCTATTCTTCTATGTAAATCAAAGTTGTACTCATAAATCGTATATATTTACATATACATGAAGCTGTTTCTTCACCATTTTTATTTGGTTGATCAAATAGACATAATAATCAAAGCAGGGTTCATGGCTATGGTATGATGAAATAAGACATATATATAAGCTTGTTTTGGGTGGGGCTGTACTCCTGGCGGCGTCGGCACAGAACAGGTGCACTGCTCTAGTCTGCTCTTGCTATGTACCATCAGGGAATCTGGATAGCAAAGGTGAAGAAATAAACAACAGAAGCAATAGCAGTAGCAGCGGCAGCAACATCAAGAGGAGGTCTGGTGTGGGAAAGAATATTAAAGATGGGGTCATGGAAGAAGTTGGTAATAATGAGGAATTACAATTAGGCCAAGACAGGATCAGGAATGGTGGTAGCAGCAACAGTAGATGCAGTAATAGTGGGACTAATGGACCTCACAACATTGAACTAATTCCAACTCGCAAGAGTAATCTCAAGAAAACAACTAGTACAATAGTAGATCTGGGGAATCTCTTAACGACAGAAAGGAGAAAAGTAAGTTGGCCAGATGCTCATGGAAAAGACATTGCTCATGTCCAGGAGTTTGAGCCAAGGTAATATTATCTATTTACATATCCACCTACAACTCCAATTCAAATCTAAGATAGACAAGGGTTAATTCTTTTTAAAGGAATCTCATTAACATGGGTAAATGTTGAATATGTCTGAGCTCCCTTTTCATGGGTAAGTTCAGGGCTAAACCAACTTACTTTCTTATATATATATATATATATATATATATATATATATATATTGAAATTTGAATCTAAATCTGCTAAAAATTACTGCATGATTCAATTGATCAATTAAAGCTCCGGCTTCCAACTTTTTGTATTTCTGACTCCTTGCTTTTTCTTTTTCTTTTTTTCTTTTTATCATAAAAGTGTGTCAGATGATGGAGAGCTCGAGGGAGTTAGGAACTCTTGCGTTTGTGCTATTCAATGAAGCAACATTCCTTGATACTGATAGGTAAACCCCTTCTAGATGATGACCTTAGAGACTAATTTTATGATGATCTCGGATGAGAATTGTATAGATGATTTACATGAATATTCTACTGCTTAATGTAAAAAATGTTGCTTATTCATTATTAGCTAAATTCGCAAGGTTCATAAATGAAAAAAAATTTAGATGAAGTTTTTTAAGTAAAATTTACGAAATTTTTTATTAGAAATGATTAAATAAAAATAAAAATTAAAAATCATAACCTATAAATTGAAAGATCTCTTTACAAAGATGTGAAATTTGAAAAAAATTTTATATATATATTCTTAGAAAGACATTTTTAATCAAAAATGTAAACAAAATTTTTACTGTCAAATAAATATCGATCAAATTTAAATTATAAACAACATTTTTAATAACTTTTATATATGATTGATTTTCACACTAAACTCTATCAATCTTTTGGTTTTAATTTTTTATTAAAATTTTGTTAAATCATTTTTAAGAAGAAATTTCACAAATTTCACCTACAAAACTTCTTATAAGTTTTATCCTCACAAATGCAACATGAATCAAAATGCAATACCCCACATCTGATTAACTATAACAAATTAGTGATCTACTATTTATTCAAAGTAATGTGAATTTAGAATTTAATTTAATTGATTCATATAATTACTATTAAAAAATAACATTTGAAAAAAAAAATAGAGATGCATTGCCGACAGTTTTGTGTAAGTAGCTAGATTCTTTTATGGTTAAGGAATGCACGAAAAATGATTTTTACTGCATAATTAGTGCCCACAAGAGTCTTCATTGTTCAATCAATGTCTTTAAATATGAGGCATGGGGAGAGAAGGCAGGGCCCCCTCTCCAGTTAGGATTTTAATTGGATTTTTGATCGTTTCCTTACCCCACCCTCAAAGTAAAACAAAAGCAAATTGGTCACAAATATTGCAGAACAGGTGCATATGTTTCTTCTTGCTTTTAGGTGCATGTGTTATTGATTGGGGGCCCCTTGCCCTTGGTAAGTGAATCTAGTGACCGAATGAGCTCAAAATCATAGGGGAAAAACTGCACGCCAAGAAGCTGATAAATTTTTCAAAATTTTTTCTTTATTTTCCATCAAAAAATCTTCTATTAACCTTGAAATCCTTTGAAAGCCTGACTGTTCTAGTTGCTATGTTTGATCTTGACATGTAGTGCCAATGAAGCAGGCTTGGAACTGAAATATTCCCAGAAAATTCCAAGTTTACAATTTGAACAAGCTGGTCATAACCAACTTGACACTATTATGGGATTTGCGTATCCTTGTAAGTAGACTTAATAATAATTTAAAATGTAAAATAGAAACATGATATAAATAAAAATAAGAAAATGATATAATTTAAAATTTTATTAAAAATTATATATAAATTTAACAAAATAAAAAAATAAAATTGTTATTTTTATATCAATATAAATTATAACATATAATTATTTAAATAAAATATCACACAAATACATAAATAATTAATATTTTACGCTATTCAAATTCACAGAGAAAAAAAGACAAGTCATCGAAATCTTTGCTCATTACCACAATCATAGCATAAATGCACACGCCCCTGTAGCATCAACACAAAACATGATTGCTAAGATGCTTTGTATTTGATTGAATTGTTTGTCACTTTACTTTTTATAAAGAAATATTAAACTAATTAACTTGTCTTCGTATAAACTTGGAGGCGGATTTTCAAAAACTTGGGATTCATCAAATTTTGGATTAGTTACAAAATAGTATTGAAAAAGTTTTAGGCCCTGTTTGATTCATGAAATTTAAGATTTTTTAGAGAATGATATTAGAAAAAGAGTCAATTTTTTATAAGGAGTGATTTTTCCAATTATGAAAATGTTAGATTCTTATATTTGGTTTATGAAATTTTAGATTACATAATAAAGGGTTTTTACTATAATATCTTTCATTAAATATGAATATCACATGACAAATATTACAACTCCTAATTATGTTATTAAAAAGAACATGTAACAACTATTAAATAACAAAAATAAAGAAGATTTTCATTTTTTTTCATTACTAAAAATAAGTTCATATATTATGAACAAAAAAAACAAAATATAATAAAGGACACATGACGTTTTTATTATATAAACGCCGTAATAAATAACAAACACGATGTTTTTATCATTATAAACATAATATTTGATAAAAAAAAAAAAAAGGCACAACATTTTGGTTTTGTAAACATAGTTTTTGAACAAAAACATTTTTGGCATTACAAATGCAATGTTTGACAAATAAACAAGCACAACATTTAAGTTTAATACACACAGTCTTTGAACAAACATGAAGTTTCTACTATTATAAACGCAATGTTTGACAAATTATAAAAAAGTTTTATTTAACAAGCATGACATTTTTGCTATTATAAATGTAGTGTTTGATATTTTGTATACACTTTTTTCCCTAAATCTGTAAACAAGTCTCTCTTATCTTCATCAATGCATCGCTCGACATTTTTCTTTATGTCTAAATGACCACTATACTATCAAATCGCTATAGCAATTGTTGTCGTCATCGATATTGTTTTTGTATCAAGTAACAAATCAATTCTCATTATTGCTTATTTTATTAAACAAAGCAAATATTAAGGTATTTGAAGTATATTTCTTTTCCATTTCATATTTGTTTGTAGAGATAAATTGATATAATGGATTCTAAAGAACATATGTCTACTTCAACTAAATATGAAGAAGAACATGTATCATTAACCCATCTGGTTGACACATCATTTGAAAAAAAATAAGTTAAGGGATGATTTAAGTTGCTTCAAGCAACTGGGATAAAAATACATGTTTAGTTCAATACCAATAACCAACTTGTCTTAATAGTGGGTCGAAGATGGCTAGCCCTCTTAGATGTTTCATCCGAGAGATGATATCCATTAACTACAATAGTTGGAGGAACGTTCTAGCAAAGCAAAATAACCAAATTTGAGAATCAATTGTGGTAAGTTATATTAATCAAATAAAAGTTATTACTTTTTTTATGTCTTTTGCTTATAGAATGCAATTACACTACATTATTCCAATGTATTATTTTATTCTTTATAGGAATGTTTTAACATACCATTGAGTATAAAATGATTGTATTACAATTTGCTAGTCTAAAATTTAAAGATTTTATAGGCAGATTAACTAAAAATATATACTACCTAAATCTAATAATTCTAAACTTTTGGCTTATCCCCTAACCATATATTTAATTGGAATTAGTGACGTAGAATGGATAAAATTTATTTCAATTTAGTTATCAGATAAATCCGATATATGCATAGCAATCTTTTTCATGGACATGTAATGGTATCTTTGAGCACTCTGTCATCTTCTGTAGAACCTGCCCATCCTAGTACAATATAAATAAATTGCATGTCTAGTGTACAAACACCAAGAGCATTTTTAGCAATTTCATTTTTCCTAATCCTATACCTAAGCCTGTCAACTGAGCCTACATTCACCTTTATATAAATTCCATCTAAAGCACCCAAACAATCCTAAATCTAACAACTCTAATTAATAAATTATACAAATTTAAGATTTATTAATATTTATTTAGTGCAAGCAATAATTAATGCATTACTTTAAACCATTTTCATCTATTATCTGTTGATTTCTCTGCTATCAATTCTGGTTTTTTAAACAACAGGGAATGCAACAGTCTCAAAATAAAATTCAATGTAACATACTAATTTTCTCTCTAGATTTGCCTACTTGATATTTCATAATCTTATTTTTTGTATGATGGGCAATGATGTAAAGGAAAATAATAATCATTTCTTTTATTAAGATATATCTATATGTCTTTAATCATTCTTATGTTTGAAGTAATTGATATAATTTTACAAAAGTTACCCTATCCAATCTATAATTATTCACACTCTGTATATCACTCTAAAAAACCATCTTGTTTAAATTCAATGACATAATCTAAAGCCTATTAAGAGTTTCATCAGTATAAATGATTCTACATCTTTTTTTAAGTTTTATAGCAATTAATGTCACAGCAACAATAAGTAATAGTTGAAACATACTCTCTATTTGGTTCATTTGCAAAATAAGCATTGTTACCAATTGCATCTTCTTTCTTATTGATAAACGAGTCATAACTAGTTATAAGAAAAATTTTGTTAATGTTGAAAACATATTTCAAAAGCAATAATGTGCATTTGGTAGATTGAAATCTAAGCCATATCCAATGAATAACAAATAGCAAGAACACATATGATAGATTAACAATTTTTAAATTACGATCTACCCTAGATCTAATAATATAACAAGAAGACATCTGATGTAAACAAATAATACAAAACAAATCATACAAAACAAAAAGTAGACTAACCATATAATAATAAAGATGAGCGAAAATGATTTGAATGAAGATGAAATCATAAAGCTAGAAGGTGATGTTGTATGAAACAGAAAGGGTACAATTTTGGGTTTAACTAGAGCTCTATTACGTTGTTTAAAAAAAATATGGTTGATATCGTGTTTATTTGTTAGTTTATTTTGTTTTTTTTTTCTATTATCAACGATGTTTTTAAACTAAAAAATATGGTCATTGCCAATTACTACATTTTCAAGTGATCAATTACTATAATTTATTATCAATAACTGCATTTTCATAATAAAAAATGTAGTTCTTAATATATACCTATAACAATCATGTTCATATATCAAAAAATGTTATGTTTTATCTATTACTACATTTGCATACAAAGAAACATCGTTGATATTAAAAATATCAAATTTATGTTGTTATTATTTTAAAATATCAACTATGTTTCATATGTTAAAAATATAGTGTTTCTGAAATTAAAAAACATGATCATTGCCATTTACTACGTTTCTAGGTGAAAAATTACTATGATTTATTAATGATTACGTTTCTATAACAAGAAACGTGGTTATTGATATAGATAAAATTTTAGGCTAAATGCGTAATTAAGAATCTAACATTTGCGTGTTTTTTCAATTAAGGATATCAACTTTAATTTGGTTCAATTTAGGATTTAATGTTTTCGAATGTCTTTAAATAAGGACTAAGTTACAATTATGGCCTAGATGCACCTTTAAATCCACTTTTCGTTTACATTTTTTGTTAAAGCTATTAAATCCAATCCAAAAAAATATAAAATACTTTGATAGCAAAATACTATTCATAATAAAACAATAAAAACATGAAATACCCAATATCTAAAACCAAATCTATTGATAATAACAAACTCAAAACCAAATGAGTTCTTCAAGCATTCTCTCTTCAAGGTTACTATGCTTTCGCAAAGTTTTTTCAATTATTTGGTTTAAGGTTAAAGATTTCTCTCTCTCTTTTCTAGTGACTTTGTTTTTGAATGTTGTTTTTGGGTTTTTGTTTCTTACATTTTCAATTCAACAAAGGGTGAGTCGAGCTATAGGTGTTTGCATTTGAAATCTTATAAAATCATTATAATTAGTTATCCTATCGAATTTGATTATGAAAGAGAAATCATCATCTATCATTGCAATTTGAAGACACCCACGTGGACTTCATGGGTAACCTCAAACCTTAATAGAAGATTTCATGGATGTTAATAATACCTAGTAATAATCTTTTATATTTTTGTGAAAGGACAATATATTATTGACTAGGCTAAATGTGACGATGAAAATTTTCATGTTGATTATAAAAACTGTACGTGATTTTCATTAATGATATGACCTAAGATTTTATGATAGAGTAAGGCAAATCATTAATGAACTGAGAAAGAGAAAAATGTTGTTGTATGATCAAGTCAAAAAATTAAAGAATGAAGTGTCAAATTTGAAGAAAAATATTATGGATTGTGTTGAAACTTAGGTTATTAAAGAAAGTTTTTCATTAAAGAGAGAAATTAGTATGTTAAGGTTGAAATTGAAAGATAAAGATGGTGGAAAGAGATGAAAATTGGTTCTATCAATATTTGTTACTTTTAGGTTTTGTTTATTTATTTTCAATTAAAAAAAATAGGAAGGAAAATTTGTATGCTTGGTTTAGATATGTAAATCATGATTATAGATATGAATCATGATTTCAGTTTTTAAGAATGAATTGTATAATGGATGTTTTAATGAATGAAAAATATTCTTCTTCCTACAATGGATGTTTGGTTTGAATTGTAAAATTGATGTTTTAAAAATAATGAGAACATTCATTCATTTAAGCAAATAGAAGGTATGGATGTTTTGTAACATAGATGTTCTGTAACATTTTCATTCATTTCAGCAACATAGATGTTTTGTAACATAAATGATGAGAATATTTATTCATTTCAGCAACATAGATGTTCTAAACAGTAAAGGTACTTAATTTACATTAATAATATGTTATGTAAAATATTAAATAAAAAAGCATAAAACAGTTATACAACCAACTTAAAATAATACTGTTTAAATATTTTATTTTCCCTTTGTTCATTTTTAATTTGAAACTTGAAGTTGACTCTCTTAAGTAGAAACCACATCATCAACAATCTTTCTCTTGGTCTTGCTTGTCTGACCCCCAATTCATATTAGTTTTTGATTTGGCAACCCAAGTTATAACATCAAAAAATAGTTAAAAAACTTCTACAAACTTAATCCTTAATTACTAAAGTAACTAAAAATGTATAAAACATAATAATAACACTTGAATTTAAGATTTGTCTCCTTGTTTGGAGGTTTGTATACAATCCACCCCTTTCAATGGCTTTTTTCTTCATTTTGGAATAAGCTAATGAACGTTTATTATTTTTCCTCCGCCTTATACTATTAGTTGAAATAGCTCTCTTTCCAATGAGGGTTGAATCATATCTAGCCTTTAATAATGGGCTTCCACTTTCTCCACTAGTCATGCCATTAAGACTTTTTTTAAATCTACAAAACATCTTCCACGAACTCTAGCAAACTTGGACTAATTTTCACACCAATAGCACTAACACTACTTATTTGGGCTAATTTGCTTAATAGTTCACAACCATGTTCAAAAACATATACAAATGCATACCCAAAGCCTAAAACAGAGGCAGAGACATAAGCAAAAACAAAGGTAGAAGCAAAGGCATTTGATTATTTTCATTTCTACTAACAACATAAAACAACTCAAACTTTGTTAAGGCTTTTAGAAAACAACCATCAAGCCTTAAAAATAGTCTGCAACCACTCAGATAACCATTTTTAAGGGCAATAAAACATATGTAATATCTTTCAAAGATAGGTAGAGATTTTGGCATTTGCTTATGCACTTGCATCTTTATAATGTTACCAGAACTAGTCTCTTTGATTGCATATGCATAATCTCATAAGTGGGTAAACTCTTCCTTATAAATGCTAACCACCTTATCAGCCACATTTTTTTTATCATGTTTATTTTTTCTCAATTCCATATTCATTCTTAACCGCTTCCTATATCTCTGAATTTTTATAAAAAGGTTTTTCATAAACTTCTTATTACACAATTTGTTAGCTCAAAAACTTGAAATAAACCAAGATGGGAGTGAATTGGTTATAATAAAATTTTTAAAATCAATATTTAATAAGCATAAATTCTGTAAACCAATTTATCTAAGCAAATAAATACAATAAATGAGAGTAAACAAGAGAAAGAGATAGAGAATTAGACATCAAGATTTATAAAAGTTTGATTCTTTCTTTAATCACCTAAATCCTCTCCCTTAGCCTCTCTTACCAAATAGTTCAATCCACTACGTGTTGAAAGATACAACCTAGCTTCTCAAAGCTTTACACAATCAACACCACAAACTCTTAAGGATTATCCTCTCTCTTAAGCTCACAATCTCATAATACAAAGTTTCTGAAGTGTTTTGTAAACTTAAAGAACCTCTCTAAGGTTAGGTGTTTGCTAACTTGAAGTACACAATAGTATTGACAAAAAAATTTAGAGAAAAACTTATATAAGTAGGATTTTCTGCACTTTTCTCTCTTTAAATTGCTTTTAATGCTTGAACAAGATGGTTGGTGAATAACAATAAGTTTTCTTAGCTTTTCTTGCTCTTATTCTATAGTGGAAGGCTTTATTTATAGGTAAGAAGAAGTTGAGAGCCGTTGCCTTACATTTAATACTTCAAACTTGTAAAAATATCAGACAAAATATATCTATTGGGGCCTTTTTAGGCATTATGGGATCGATCCCCTCTTTTAAAGGATCGATTGGATCAGTTAAGAGAAGGCCCAAAATTATGTGTGAAAAGCTCTACCTGATCGATCAGGTAATACACCTAATCGATCCATTCATTGGGTGATCGATCCCCTATATAGGGGGTTGATCTTTTTTCTAGATTTTTGAATAAAGAGAACATTCTGTATGAACAACTGATCGATCCCTTTAAAGGAGGGATCAATCTCATGCCTAGGTGATCAATCCCCTATGTGGGGGGATCAATCCCTTTTTTGGAATTTTAAACGATGAGAGTATTGTGTGAAAAAGTGATTGATCCCTATAAGGGAGGGATAGATCAAGTAAGCTTGAAACCCCAACTAATCGATCCCTATAGAGAGGAGATCGATTGGTTTTTACCAAAATCTTACAAAGCTTCTAGAAGAAAAATGGATCGATCTCTTTAGCTAGGGGATCAATTTGGTAAGGGAGGAGATCGGTCCCTTTCCTTAGAGGATCGATCTCTTTTATCAAAATGTGCCTTAATCTACTTTTTTTTTGAGAAATTACCTTGTTTTAGTTCTTAAATGAATTTTAGCAAGATAAAAGGCTAGAAAAATGTTCAATTTAAGATTAGGAAAGATTGATTCAAGTTAGGCAAATTTTTGTTTTGTCAAATCAAAACTTTTAATCAATTCAAGGCCAACAATCTTTCTCTTTTTGAAATGACAAAATCAAGTAAAAAATTTGCTTAAAAACATTTTTTCCATTTGAAAAACAAGCTCCCCCTGAATTTATGAAAAACAAGCTCCCCTGAATAATAATATAGCTCTTCCTAAATTTAAGCATAAATTTTAAAGTTACTAAAAACAAAACCACTATCAATATCATCAAGTAGAAATTTGTTCATACCATCAATATCATCAAGATCATCAATGAAATTTTTCATACCATTATCTCTCCCCCCTTTTTGTCATAGCAAAAAGGATAAAGTTAATCAAAGTGAGATAACAATCAATTCAAAGCCACACCAACTCAATATGACAACTTAAGTTCATACCAATCTCAATGTCAAGCAATATACCAATTATCAAACAATATATCAATTTTACAAGCCACAAATGTCACAAGTCATATCACAATGAAGATGAAAGATAGATTTCATTAATATAAACATCACATAGAAAAGTTTTGATAACAAACCATAATGCAAAGTGTTTTTAAAGACAGATTTATAACATAAAAAGATGTGGAAAAACATATGAGGAATGACACTATGAAGGATCATTGAGGAGGAATGGAGAATGAGGAGATTGATAAGGATAAGGAGAATGAGGAAAATGTTACCCCATGTGCTATTGTGCAGCCCACATTTGTTCAATGTCAGGTCTCACTTGGCAAACTTGAAAAACTAGCTCATTTTGAAATTTTTCTATGTTTTCCAATCAAGTGTTTATAATCCTAACCATTGATACAAACTGTTCATTTGAAGCATAAGCATTTCTAAGGCTCTTTGGGTATCAAATGGTGGAGTAGAAGGTTCTTCTTGAGGTTCAAGAATATCTGAAATTTCATGCTCTTTCTTCTCTTCTTGTGCAGCCCCAATATTAGTTTTTCTAACCCATAAGCCTGCTGTATTTTGAACATATCTCATACTGTGTAAAGTAGAAGCACCAAGAACACTAAATGGATTATTGAACACCATCTATTTATTCCTCTAGTATTAACATCCAATTTCCTCAAAAGGTTACTAATGGCAAACCTATATGCCAAGGTGTAGTCTTTATTTTGCACTACCTTCATCATATCATTGATAATGAAATGCACTAAATTTGGTTTTTGTTGATGCTTGATCTATATATCCACCAGTAATCTTACTTCCTAATGGTTAAGTATTGAATACCAAAAGGTACCAACATATGAGTGACAATAAGATGTAACAACCTATCATACATTGATAATCTAGAAACTTGAGTAGGAATAACTTACAAATTATTATTTCTAAATATATCTTGAGCTAGTTCCACCATATCACACCTAGTATTGGTTTCTCCCTCATCATCTAGCATGAATGCTTCAACTAACAACTACTTTGTAACTATAATTTCTTTTCTCATCACTTATGTTCTAAATCTATCAAGATAGTATCTATTTGACCTTTTCATTTCAATACAACTAGCATTACTATAAAACACATTCACTAGATTCTCAAATAAAAGTCCATTCATGCACAAGTAATTTATCCATCCAAATCTCTCAAAAGCATATAAGTAAAAAAATTCTATGGATTGTACGAATTTAAGTGAAATTATCCTTCCATGCTTGACTTCTCTATAAGCAAAATGTGTCTCATATATTTCCTTTGCATCTGGATTGATAAAATTTTAATTGAAGGAAGGCCTTATTAATGAGCTAAAAGCCTCGCTTAGGGGATTTTTCCTTTTTTCAACACTTACTTTAGTCTTTGGAGCCATGAAAATTATAAGATAATAGAGATAGGTAAGTTTATGTGAAATTGATGAGAGAATTGGTAATTATAGGTGATAAGGAGTAAAATATGTTTGAGATAGGCAAGAAGGATGAGTAAATGTGATAATTTCAAAAGGGGATCAATTTACTAGAGTGAAAAGAAGAATTGGAGATTTTTAAGTGATTTGATGAATTTTAAGGAAGATTTTTGCAAGAAATCAAGTAGAAATGAAGTAATTTTTAAAAGATTTTGTTAAAAGGGATCAATTTTAATTGAAAAATGAGTGAGAGCTCCTAGAGTTTGAGGAGAGTATGTTTAAGGAAGAAGAAAAATAGGTAAAGGGGTTGAAATGATCGACTAAAAGAAAAGGGACCTAATTTTATCAAGTCAAAATGGTGCATGTGGTGCCCATTATACATGACCCAATTGATCGGTTATGAAGGGAGATCGATCGAGTATTGGTTTGTATTAGATTGATTAATCAATTATATAGGGGGATTGATCGATTTTTCATGTTTTCAACTAAGTTTGGCCACTGGATGGAAAGCCGATCGATCTTGTCCAAAAGGGATTGATTGGTTCCTCTATGTTTTCCCTTGAATTTGGTTATGGGAGAAATAACCAATCGATCTAGTCTAAAGGGGATTGATTGGTTTTTGTTGTAGCAATTTTTTTTTTAAGATTTAAAAACCATGCAACATGAACATTCAAACATGCATCATACAATCATTCACAAGCTTAAAAATATATATATTTAGATAAATATACATTTGATCGATCAAGATTGCAACATTCAGTATATCATCAGGAAATTCATTTCAATGAGCATTCATCATACCAAGTTCACCTCTAATTGCATAAAATATATGCTTGTCAAGAGGTTTTATGAAAATATCAGTTAATTGATGCAAGGTATCAACATATTCAAGCATAATATCACCTTTTTGAACCTGATCTCTAATAAAATGATGCCTAATTTCAATATGTTTGGTTCTAGAATGTTGAATTGGATTTTTGGTGAGATTGATGGCACTAGTATTGTCACATTTAATGAGAATATGATCCATGATAATTCCAAAATCTTCCAATTGTTACTTAATCCATAAAACTTGAGCACAATAACTACTGGCTGTTACATATTCTACTTCAATTATGGATTGAGTAACACTATTTTGTTTCTTAAAGAACCACGATATGAGCATATTTTCAAACAATTGACAAGTACCAGAAATACTCTTTCTATCAATTTTACAACCACCAAAATCCATATCAGAATAAGCATGTAAAGCAAAAGATGAAGCTTTTGGATACCATAATCCTAAATTAGTGGTATTTTTAAGGTATCTAAAAATTCTTTTAACAGCAGATAAATGTAATTCTTTAAGTGATGATTAAAATCTAGCACATAAACATACACTAAACATTATATCCGATCTACTTGCAGTAAGATATAGTAATGAACCAATCATAAACCTATATAATTTAGAGTCAACACATTTACCTCCTTCATCTTTATCAAGTTTGTAGAAGTGCTCATAAGTGTTGTGCAAGGCTTTGATTCTTCCAATTCAAACCTTATAAACAAATTCTTGATGTATTTAGCTTGATTGATGAAGATGTCATCTTTTGTTTGCTTTACTTGTAATCCCAAGAAGAATGTGAGTTCTCCCATCATACTCATTTCAAATTCACCTTGCATGGTCTTAACAAATTCTTGACAAAAAACTTCATTTGTAGCATTAAATATGATATCATTAATATAAACTTATACTATGAGAATGTCTTTTCATTTTGTTTTAATAAAAAGTGTAGTATCAACCTTCCCTCTATTAAAACCATTTTCAATTAAAAATTTTGACAATCTTTCACATCAAGCTCTAGGAGCGTATTTTAAACCATATAAAGCTTTTGTCAATTTATAAACATGATTTGGAAATTTTGGATTTTCAAAATCGAAAGGTTAATTTACATACACTTCTTTATTTATAAAATCATTTAGAAATGCATTCTTGACATCTATTTGAAAAAGTTTAAAATTTTTGAAACATGTAAATGCAAGCAACATTCTAATGGCTTTTAACCTTGCAACCAGGGCATAAGTTTCATCATAATCAATTCTTTTCTCTTAACTATACCTTTGAGCTACCAATCTAGCTTTGTTTCTAACAACATTCCCATGCTTATCCATTTTATTCTTAAAAACCCATTTGGTACTTATAGTAGGATGATCACTAGGCCTAGTTATAAGATTCCACACTTAGCTTCATTCAAATTGGTTCAATTCCTCTTGCATGGCCAATATCCAATGATCATCTCCTAAGGCTTCATCTATATTCTTGGTTTCAATATGAGATAAGAAAGTAACATAATTACATACATTATAACAAGATCTAGTTCTTACTCTTTGAGTTAGATCACCAATAATTTCATTATCTTCGACATATCTTCTTTCTGTATGGTGATTTGGCTTTTTCTTTATATATTGTGGCTCTTCTAGAAACTTATCATCTTCCTTTTGATTATTCTCCATAATGTCAAGTGATGCATCATTGATATTTTCTTAAAGTATACCTATATCATCATTATCAAAAGGCACATTTCTCGAAGGTAGATTAGATTCTTAAAAAATAACATGTATAAACTCTTTAATAACTAATGTTCTTTTATTAAAGACTCTATAGGCTTTTGAATTCAAAGAATATCCTAGGAAAATTCTTTTATCACTTTTTACATCATATTTTCCAAGATCATTTTTCTATTGTTCAAAACAAAACATTTGCAACCAAAAGGATAAAAATAACTTATGTTAGGCCTTTTTCCTTTAAAAAGTTCATAAGGAGTTTTCTTCAAAATTGGTCTAATCATAGCTCTATTTATAATATAAGAAGAGGTATTTACGGCTTTCGCTCAAAAAAATCTAGGTAAATTATTTTCACAAGCATGGTTCTAGCCATTCTTCTAAAGTTCTATTTTATTTTTTCTACTACCCCATTGTTTGAAAAGTCTTATGAGAAAAAAAAATTATGCTAATACCATTTTCACTATAAAATACATAAAGGATTTTCAAATTCTTTTCATGATCACTTTATACAAGAATTGAATAGCCTTTTAAATTTTTGTATTTTTGTAAGAATAATTTTTCAAAAAATCATTCTAATGCAAAAAGAGAACCCATGTAATTAGTAAATTATTAACAACAAACCATATTAGTTTTATTATTGTCTAAAGACCAAAAATATTAATATAAGTAGTTGAATGATGTCTAATAGTTGAAATGCAATTTTATTTTAAAGAGATTTTTCAAATAGTTTTCTTTGAACATGCATCACAAACTTTGTCATTTTCATATTTTAATTTTGGCAAACCAACAACCAAATCATTTTGAAAAATTTTTGAAAGTACATGCATACTTGCATGTCTAAGTCTTCTATGCCAAATTCAACTTTCATTTTCTTTTTGGGTTATAAAACAAACATTTTTGGAGGAAAGATATCTAGATACACTACATAAATATTTCCTTGACGATGTCCAACAAAAACAAGCTTGTTAGTTTTGATATCAATTACTTGACAGCACATAGATTCAAACACAACTCTAAGTCCTTTATCACATAATTGACTAATACTACGTAAGTTATGCTTGAGTCCTTTTACAAGTAAAACATTTTAATAGTAGTAGAAGAATTGTTACCAATGGAGCCAATCCCTTCAATATGACCTTTAAAGTTATCACCAAATGTAACATCTTCTCCACTTATAGCTTTTAAATCCTTACAAAGAGTTTTATCTCCAGTCATGTGTTTTGAGCATCTACTAGCAAGGTACCATGGATTGTTCTTGCTTGAATTAACTTTGTAGCAATGCTTATCCACCTACAAAAGCATAATTAAATTTTTGTTTTGGGTACCCAAACTTTCTTGGGTCCTTGAATGTTAGTACTAATAATTTTTATGCCTTTTGAAACCCATTTCATTTTAGTAATCTCATCTTGAGATGTGCTAACTCCTTTTAGAATCAACACTCTCTTAATGAGCTTACCTTTATAAGTGACTTTTTTCAAGGAACAATATTGTATAAAATGACCCAATTTATGACAATATGCATATATGCTAGATGAATCATTTGGCTTAACAAAGAAATTCTTTAAATAAGTCTCTTTGTTGCTACCATTATAGCCTAATCCATCTTTGTTAAAGAATGCTCTTATGTTTCAAGCATGTCATTGAGCTTTTGATGTCCTATATAAAATCTAGAAAATAAGTTATACAAATTTTTATTTTTCTTAGTCAAGTCATTGATATTCAACTTTAAGAGTTCAACTTCCTTTTTTAAGTCATCTTTTGCTTTATTCAAGAGTTCATTTTCTAGTTTTAACTTAGAGATCATTTTTTTTATATTTCATGTTCATGTTTTCAAATTCTATAGCTAATTCATCATAAACATCTAGCAATTTATCAAATATGTATAAATTTAAATCATATGAATTAAAAGTTACCTTGGGCTTATTAAAAGCCATAAAACATAGATTGGCTACTTCTTCCTCATTTGATTCATCTTCGAAAAAGTCACTCTCACTCCATGTTGCAACCATTACTTTTTTTTTTGGCTTTGTCATGTTTTGCTTCTTCCAAAAAGGACAATCAAACTTAATATGACCCAGTTTGTTGCATTCATAGCAAATGATTTGATCATTTTCTCTTTTACTTGATTCTCATTTAATCATTTCGCTTTTGTGATCTTCTTCTACTTGAGAACTTGTTCATCCTCATGAACTTCTTGAATTTTTTTGCAAACATGGCCATCTCTTCATCTTCATCATCTTCTTCTTGTCCAAGATTTTTTTTATCTTCTTGAAAGGTAGATTTGAGAGTAATGCCACCTTTCTTGATTTGTTTTTATCCTCTTTTAAGCTTCTTCTCATAGGTAATGAGAGAACCCATTAGTTCATCCAAAGAAAGTGTGTGATGATCTTTGAACTATTTAATAGCTATCATTTTAGCTTCCCAACTCTTTGGTAGACTATTAAGAATTTTTTTCACCATCTTCAC
This sequence comes from Durio zibethinus, assembly GCF_002303985.1. The sequence continues at coordinate 15,321,830 of NW_019168270.1, forward strand.
ATTTGAGCAAGTCTTTTCAAGAGCCTTTAAACCATTAATGATGTCAGTGAAGTGGTTTGATATTTCACTAATGGTTTCATCTGGTTTCATTTTGAATAACTCATAATCATAAATGAACATGTCAATTTTTGTCTCTTTCACTTGATTTGTACATTCATAAGTGATAGCTAACTTATCTCAAATTTTCTTTGCATTTTCACACAAAAAAACTTTATTATACTCATTAGGCCTCAATGCATAAAAGAGTGTATGCATTATTTTGGCATTAAGTTGAGCCATTTTCATATCATTGACATCTCGTTCACTCTCTTGCTTGATCACCTCCCTACCATCCACCATCTTCATTAGAATTTAAAGACCATTTATAATGACCCTCCAAACTTCATAATAATTAGCTTGAATGAACAACCTCATCCTAGTCTTCTAATATGAGTAGTTGTCACCAACAAAGAGAGGGAGACTTATAATTGAATGGCTTTCACTTTTAAGAGATATAGCAACTGTTTCATTTGCCATGAAACACACTTCTTGTTGCCCATTATATTTGTTGTAGCTTGAAGATGGTTGTTTCACATTGATCACCATATTTTTTGAGCCATTTTCAGGATCACTCTTGGGTTGTTAGACCTATAAAAAAAAGAGTACTAGCTCTAATACCAATTGTTAACTCAAATACTTGAAATAAACCAAGAGGGGAGTGAATTAGTTATAATAAAATTTTCAAAATCAATACTTAATAAACATAAATTCTGCAAACCAATTTATCTAAGCAAATAAACACAATAAATAAGAGTAAATAATAGTAAACAAGAGAAAAAGATAGAGAACTGGACACCAAGATTTATAAAGGTTTGGTTCTTTTTTTAAGCACCTATGTCTTCTCCCTTAGCCTCTCTTACCAAGGAGTTCAATTTACTATGTGTTGAAAGATACAACCTAGCTTCTCAAAGCTTTACATAATCAACACCATAAGCTCTTAAGGGTCATCATTCCCCTTAAGCTTGCAATTTCATAATACAAAGTTTTTGAAGTGTTTTACAACTTAAAGAACCTCTCTAAGGTTGGGTGTTTGCTAACTTGAAGTACACAACAGTATTGAAAAAGAAATTTAGAGAAAAACTAATATAAGTAGGATTTTCTATACTTTTCTCTTTAAATTGCTTTTAATGCTTGAAAAAGATGGTTGGTGAATGGCAATAAGTTCTCTTAGCTTTTCTTGCTCTTGTTTGTAGTAGAAGGCTTCATTTATAGGTAGGAAGAAGTTAACAACCGTTGCCTTGTATTTAATGCTTCAAACTTGTAAAAATATCAGATAAAATATAGCTGTTAGGGCTTTTTGAGCATCAGGGGATCGATCCCCTTCTTTAGGGATCGATTGAGTCAATTAGGAAAAGGCCCAAAATTGTGCATGAAAAGCTCTACCCAATCAATCAGGTAATGCACCTGATCGATCCATTCATTGGGTGGTCGATCCCCTATATGAGGGGATCGATCCTTTTTCTAGATTTTTGAATGAACAGAACATTTTGCATGAACAACTAATCGATCCCTTTAAAGGAAGGATCGATCCTATGCTTAGGTGATCGATCCCCTATGTTAGAGGATCGATCTTTTTTAAAAAATTTTAGGAGATGAGAACATTTTGTGTGAAAAAGTAATCGATCATTTTAAGGAAGAGATCGATCGAGTAAGCTTAAAACCGTAACCAATCGACCCCTAATTCCATTATGTTGATGGTAAACTCATAACCTCATGAACAATTTCAGGCATATATATGCCATGTTCTATATAAACATCTACTATACCATTATCTAACAATATTCTATCACATGAAGAGTAGTTTCATCATCCCAAACTAATCTAAGTCCATCATCAAGTCTAAAACCAATCTTTAAAAAAAATTCTCCTAATGTTCATAAATCTAACATCTTCACAAACATTTAGTAACTCATAAAACCAAACATTGTCTGTGTCAAATGTCAAGTCTTCAACAATTTCATTTATATACCTCAAATTTTGACTCACTTCAACAAATATTCCTCAATAGTGAAATCTTATTGTCACCAATTCAAAACTCATATCTATTAAAAAATAAAGAAAAAATATTTCATCAAACCATAAACATTTATTTATTCAAAATAAATCAAATAACTACTAACTAATTAAGTACGATCATACTTTTGTCAAAGCCCATAAGAAGAAAAACACTAACCTGAAATTGACAAATACCCAAGAGTTTAGAATGCTTAGTACACTCGATTTCTTTTTAATCTTCTTGTTAGGAGACACGATTCGAGTCAATTTCTCCTTAATCTTGCTTTGAGGAATCATGATTTCTTCATAATCTCTCCTAAACCAATTTTGTTTTTGAAACCCTAACTACCCTAATCCTAAGTCCCCTTTTTCACAATACATTTGGGTTTTTTTTTTTCAATGGCTATTTTTACTTTTAGTTTAAGAGTGTTTTACTATTTATTAGTATGCAAAACAAATATTCACATTATTTTTTTACATGTGTAATCCACAGCCATAATAGAACCCTAATTTAAAAACATGCAAAAACGTTAAATCTTAAATTGAATCCAATTAAAGCTGAGATCCTTAATTGAGAAAAAACACAAATGTTAGATCCATAATTGAGCATTTAGCCAAAAAAAAATTTTATCAAATACTACATTTTTTTTAAATAAAAAAACATAGTTAAAATTATCGTAAATATTTTATTTATTACTACGTTTTCATCCTAAGAAACATCATTGAAATTAAAAATATCAAGTTTATTTTATTATTATTTTAAACGATCAATTATTTTTCATATGTAAAAAATGTAATGTTTCTAAAAAAATTCAAAATCCTAAAATTTAAAAAATCTACTATGTTTTTTCTTTTAAAAATATTGTTTTTATTATAATTAATCTACTATGTGTAAAAAAATCAAAATCCTAAATTTTAAAAAATCTATTATGTTTTTTTCTTTAAAAAATATTATTTTTATTGTAATTAATATATTACGTGTCCAATCATTACCAAGTGTCTAATCATATGGCTAGAAATGCAGTTTTACTTAATCGTGTAGTTAGAAATGCAACTTTTCATGTAAACATGGATCTCAATTTATCTTGCAATTATGTTGATTTTTAAAGGTAAAATAGACCATAACAAATTATTATTGTGGTCTAAAATGGACAAAATTTATTTTCCTTCAAGAATCTTAAAAAAACCTAAAAGAGTGTTGGGTTTCTGATTTTAGGCTATCACCCTCTTTTTTGGACACTATTGAAAATCTTAGAATACCTAAGAAATTAGATTCCTTAAACCAAATTAAGGAATCCAATTATGAAAACCAAGATTCCAATTAGCAATCTAACTTTCCCTCAAACCAAATGTCCCACTAATGTTTACTAAAGATGAACGTGAAATAAATTTCAAATGATGAGGAACACATTGCTTTGGCTAGATTTGTATTCAAGAATAAATATAATGCTAAAAGTTTAAATAGCTCAACGAAAAGTGAATATTGAACTAATATGTGGTTATCACAATGTATGCAAAAACAGTGGTGGTGGTAATGTTATTTTCATCCAAAGCCTAGTAGGAAGATGATTTTCTAAGCTAATTTTTTACACAAATTTGTTTTAAGTAATTTTGATTGTTGAGCATTGTTATTTTGGATCTAACTCAAATAGTAAGGGTGAAGTGGAAAAGAAGTTGTAGACTTAGAATAGGGAAACATGTTGCAAATGCTGTGATTTAAATTTTAGATCTGCTTACGTAGATACATGAACTAATTAGATTAAATTTCATGTTTGGATCTTCCTTTTTTTTTCATTAATGAAGTGAAAAGGAAAATAAGATTACATGTAAAACTCACAAATATTGATTACAAATACAAGCAAATTGGATTATGTAATTTAGTTATGGCTTTAATACCACCAAAATGAAATTAAATCAACATATAATTGAAGCAAAACCTACAATCAAAGTATGGTACATAAATTTTGCATTTTGCAAACAATTTTGCTTATTAAAACAGACTACACCAAAAATTCGTGATCCAAAACAAAAGTATATAGCAAGTAAAAGGTTAAATTATAGTAATAGTCATGTACTTTAATAAAATTTAAATTTTAGTTATTCTATTATAATTTATAGAAATATAATCCTTATACTATTTTAATTTGAAAATTTTAGTCCAATCACTAATTCTGTCAAATTTTTTTCGTTAAAAATGTTTACATAATCATTGATTTGATGGTTTAAGTATTGACTTTACTAATGTGGCATTGACTTTACTAACGTAGCAACATGGATTAATGAAATCAGAGATTAAATTGCGAAAATAATCCCCATACACGAAATTTAAATATTAATCCTTCTATTATAATTTATAAAATCTAGTCCTCGTACAAGTTGAATTTATTAATGTTGATCCAATCACTACTAGAAAATGGAGTGTTATAGACGAAAATTTCGCAAATAATCTTCATTTTCTGTGGACAATGTTATTACCTACAAAATAATTTCATTAGTATAAGCATTATTTGTAATACAATCTCATTGGTATTATAAAATTACTAATGTGATCAATTATTCATCATTAATTTTGCTAACATAACTATATATAATAATAAAAATTATTAAAATACAAACATAATATGAATTATAAAATATATTTAAATTTTAAATATGTACATGACACGTTTAATATACTTATTACTAATTAACACAATATAATTAATACATATATAATTTATTTATTTAAATATGACACAAATAAACACGAATAATACAAAAATACATAAATTGATATGTTAATATAAATATACACGAATAGATATAATTAACACGAATATATATAAAAACACGAATAAAATAATAAATAATTATAAACTATTCATCATTTATAACTTAATAAATTTGACATATTAATATTATAATAAAGTACTTACATATTAAAAAAACAAATTTTAATACTCATTTAATATATATTTAATATATATTTTTTAATTTTAATTAATATTAAATAACTATATTAATTTTTAGTATCAATTTAAAAATGATAAATTATTAAAGATTAAAATATAAAATAATAATGTATAGAACTAATATTAATATTTATATTATATTTGTATTATTAACATAAAAATAATTTTATAATAATTATTAAATAAGTATCGTAATTAAAATGTTTAAAATAATTTTTATATGAAATTAAATCTAATTAAGTATCATAATTAAAAAATTAAAAATTAAAATAATATTTATATATTTATATTAAATTAAAATAAATATAAAAAATGTGTTAAATGTATTAAACTTATTAAAAATATGCTTGTATGATAAAATTAAATTAAATATGTTATTTATATCGTATTATGTGTTTAACCGAATCAACATATATATTACATGAATTATATCGTATCGAAATTCGTATTGATACAAATAAATATAAAATATATTTTTTTAAACATATACGATTTTTTTTATATCATTTTTATGTAATATCATTGTATCTGAAATTGTTAAATCTACTTCTAAATGTATTTTAATCCCAACATCAACAACAAACAATAATTCAATGGAAAATAAAATGAAATTTTTAATTCGATTAATTTATATAATTATTTTTTAAAAATAATATTTAATAAATTTAAAATTTAAACTCTAATACCTACAATCTATTTTGTTATCTTCAAATTCCAATTTTTTTTTGTAAAAAAACCATTAACTTTGATGTGCTCATAAAATATTGTCTCTTAATTTCATTAATCAAATCCCGAACAAAAATTCTTATTAGGGCACCCGTTCATCTCTCAACTTTGACCATTGCCTCAAATTACTGTTTGAATCTTGAATCCCCAATATCTTAAAGAAAGGAGCTGTGCACAAGCATGAAATGAATCAATTAACTCCCTTCACAAATATTACAATTTTCGCCAAAAGCGTAACATGAAACTATTGCCATATTCAATCACGAATCATCCCATCATCAAGACTTAGGACAAAGTTGCTTTACAATAGGACACATTCAAGTATTCTTTGGGGAGATTTTGCAGTCCATTGTATCCCAAAAGATGGAAACAAATACAGATGGAGATAAATCCAACAGGGAAAAAACTGAGATTAAAGGACACTACAAATTGAGAAAACTTACTTAACGGCCTCTTAAAATAAATTATCTAAAACTTCAAAATTTAACTCAATTAATTCGTGCAACAATTTTGAAAAATGACATCCAACATGTTTACAATTCAAATATAAGTATCTGAAACCATTTTCCGTATCTTCAGATTGCGACCTCATTGTATGAAACAAAAAAAATTATCTAAATGGTTACAAAAATAATAAAACTAAGGGAACAGTAAAAAAATGATTCTGCTGCCAGAAATAAAATTTTGCCAATTCTGTCAGTAACTGTTGTCAAAAGTTAGTCACACGTAAAGATATAAATCAGTAATGCAAAGAGTGTAACATCCCACCAAATGCCAACCAAATGCTGTAAGAATCATGTCTTTCTTCACCTTTTTTTAAATCCCCACAAAGATATACCAAATTTTCCCATGATAGAAGGGAATATCCACAGTTTTTAGAACACAGCCCCAATTATCTATTTTTTTATTTCCTTTTTCTTCATTAACAGAAATGCAATTTTACGGATCAACGATTCTGACTCTTACCTTTCTTTGATTTGCTCTTCTCTCGCATCTTCTTTTTCTTTGCTTCAGCTGTAATCCAAGTGTAATCTGGAGGTATTGCAAATGGATCTTGAAGATCTTCTATCTTATTGTAGCAATGACTGGTTGGGCTAGGGCGGTGATATGGTGTCTTTAACCACTGAAACCAAGATGAACTTGAGGAATGCATCACTGCAGGGCTTTCTTGGCCAGTGGGGCTTAAAGGGGGTGTCGAGAACTCATCCACCGGTTGCAGTTCTTCAAACTTTGTAAAAGTAACCAATACTCTGATTGTTGGAATCACTGGGATAGCAACCTAATTGCAACCATTAGGATTTCTTAGTAAAATGTTAAAACAATATAATTGATGAGACATATCATTTGTCATTAACAATGTGCATATATTTCATACAGCGGCTTACGAAATCCTTCACAGATTTGTGGCTCTAGCATAACAAGTCTGGAGACGCACACCAAATGGCATATAACATGAACACCAAATATTTGACTGCATTGAGACAATCTTTAAGGATAATATAGATTCACCAAAGTAAAACCTAATAACTTGAAGAAACCCAGTAACATGTCTAACAGTAGACCAGCATAAACTTAAAGTTGACCACTCATTGTAATAGTAATTAACATGTTAATGATTCATTATTTGTTAAGGATACTCTGTTCTTTGTTCTAATTCAAATTTTTATGGTATTTTTTCTTTTTGTACAAAGGAGGCCACAGCCTAAGGATAAGAGAAGAGGTTGCAGATGCTGGGATTTAAAACCGATACCTGCTGAATGCCACCTCTTAAGGGCGTGTGACCTAAGCTCAGGGTTCTACTAACAGCACTTTAAATTATGTTTTCCAAATACCAATCAATAATTTCCATATTCCAAATTAATCTTTACTACCTCAAGCAACAAGACAACAAATGTATAGCCAGTATATTAACATTTACATCAATCAACAACTCCTTACACACATATAATCATAAACAGAATTACCAATCAAAAACTTCTCTAATAAATTAGGTAACTTCTATTCTTAAAGAGTATTTTCTAGAAGTCTTAATAAAATATGTATAAGATTAACTGAAATTACCTTTTATAAATTTTGTTTACAAACATAAACATATAAATACAGCATTTTGATTGTAAAACAGGGATGCCATCACAAAAATAATACCAAGTGTGATATCTTTATGCCAATATGTTCTTCATCTCCTCTACTCAAATTCAATGTGCATGAAAGTTTAGGGCATTGCTTGTGAGACATTGCGAAAGAGCACGGGAGCAAAGGTCAAAGGAACCTCAAAAAGCCACAATCATGTTAGAAACCAAGTACATTATTATTCTGGTACACCATTAGACTCAATATGGACAAATAAACACCTAAAAGACATTCAAACATGTACGCTGTCATATTCTGGAAATAGGTATAGTTTAGTGGAATCCATGATGTAGCTTCAGAGCAGAATAATAAATTAACCAAAAAAACAAAGACATACTTTTAGACCCAAGAAGCATATGCCTAGAAACATTAAAATTTTCTGGACAGAATTGTCAGTATATTGAAGATTAGAATTAACACCAAACAAGTGACTCCAGCATTTAAATGCCTGGAAAAGTGTATATGAACAAAAAGAGAAAAGAGAGAAAATAAAAACTTAAATCAAGATCTTCTAATGCAAGAAGAAATAAGTAACAGCAGAGTTAAAAAGGACTGCAAGAATTGAGCCTACAGCAAATGCCAATTCAACCAGCCAAAAACCAAAGAGAGTAAACAAAGCATGAAAAGAGAAAACCAGAAAGCAATACCGCCATGCACATGAACATATGATTTCCATTTCATTGCCTGCAGTGAGAAACCTATATGGATAAGTCCCTCCTACACTTAGATCAATGGACACCAAACTTGAAACAGGTTGCCAAAAAAGTCAAAGATTTCACAGATCATGCACCTTTTAGTTGGATAATGATGGGCACTGGAAACTAATGTAGGACCATCAAAATCTTAAGAGAGAAGTTTTGAGGAAAACAGCACCAACTAAAGGAACAAACTAAGATATCATGGTCCCTGTCGTAACAGTTTTGGGGAGCGCTAAACGAATTTGGAAAACAAAAGAAATGGAATCACTACCAATCTCTTTTGGTTAAGTGTGATTGGTCACCTATTAAAACTTATCATTTTAATAAAAATTTTAAAATTAATTAAAATTTATTAAAAAGATAATTTTTGGGTCTACGTAAAAACAATTTAGGTTCGAAAGTTGATTATGTATGAGGAAAGATTAACACCCCCATGATATCCGTTTAAAACGGTATCAATTAATTATGTATTATTTTTTAATATTGATAAAAATGATCTTAATTTTTTGTATTTAAAATTTAATTCTCAAAATTCTCAAAAATTCTATCCTCGATGGTTCATATTTATTTTCATAAAATATGATAAAAACAAATAGTATTTTCTAAAAACTCATTCCTACGCTATTTATAAAAGAACAATAAATCTTTATCGAAAATTAATCTAAATGCTCTAATATTGGTAGCATTTTAAATAGATTTTTTTACCTTAAAAGATCACTACTCAGATTTCTTTAAAATCTCACCCTTAGAGATTTTCGTCCATTTTTTATAAAAATATTAAAAGTTAAGTAATAATAACATTATCAACAAATACATTTATTTCCTAAAAACACTCTTATTTATTAAGAAATATTGTTCAAATTATAAAAAATAATCATAAAATGAAAATTTTTTGTGTTGAAAAGAAATTTTTAAATATTCCAATACTTTGGGAATTTATAAAAGACTTTTCTCACCTAGAAAATTTTCGAAAATTACCACTCAGACTTCTTGGAATCTCATCATCGAAAATTATCACTACTTTAAAATCATGTGATATCATTATCTATAAACAAATTTATTTTCAAAAGTGTATATTTTCATATAAAATTACTCAAATTGAGAATAATTATAAAATGAAATCTTTCGTATTGAAAAAAGGCTTTTAAATATTTCAAAACTTTGGCAATTTTTACAATATTATTTCTCACCTAGGGAATTCTCGGAAATCACTACTCAAATTTTTTGAAGTCCCATCATCGAAAATTTTTATTTGCATTTAAAACTATATAATGCAAACAATAAAGTAGAAACACTTATTATGTTTTAATCTTCTAATTATTTTTCAATTATCATGTTTCGAAAGGAACAAAGTAAATAAAAATTTATATTGAAAATTTTCCTAAATACCCCGATATTTTGATAGATTTTTTAGAAAAATTTTCTCACCTAAGAATTTTTTAAAAATTTTTACTGAACTTCAGTAAAATCCCATCTTTGAAACTTTCGTTCGCTTTTTCCTTTCTTACTTAATTAATAATTAATTCTAATCTTTAGTTTTGATTAAAATTTGTAATAAAATTAGTTGATCATAATATTAGTCATCATATATTATTCTCAATATACAATAATCTTAGAAAAATAGATAAACGAAATTTTCGTACTAAATAATTTTTTAAATAATCCATTACTTTGATAGTATTTTTAGAAAAATATTTTTACCTAAAGACTTTAAATAATCACTTCTCGGAATTCCTTAATATCTCATCATCGGCTAAAAAATTTCCTTTATCCTTTCTATTTTTATATTCCATGAACAAACACTAAATAATAGGCATGTAACCTTGCATTTTTCTTCATTCATAAGTACATTTTAATCAACTATAGATCCTAAAGAACAAACATAAAATGCAAGGTAACTTACTGCAAAAAACTGAATAAAATGACATGGAAACAATCCCCCAAAATCCAACATTCATATGGAGGATGAAAGAAAAATAGATGAAATGCAAGTGATGTAAACAGGAGGTCTTAAACTATCATGAAACCATAGTAAAATAACATGAAACTAAATTAAAATAACAAGCAAATAGTAACCAAAACAAGCTCAATAAACAACATAAACAAGGGCTGGCAAGAAATAAAATCAAGTAGAACCATAGTTAAATAGCAAAGAAAAGGGTCAAGCATTCAAGAGTCTGAATGATGAACAAGAGTCCATCCAACTATCAAAAGCCATCCTTCTCAACAAGAAACAAGCTCAAAGTAAAGTAATTTAAACTTGGAAAAATAGAAGAACCTAAGTTGACCAAAACAGGAAATTCCATGGATTAAGGTATAATAAACAAAGCTTAAATGACGAACAATATGCAAGTGCTGGAAAATAACATAAAACTGAAATTTAAAAGCAACAAAATGAAGAAGAAAACAGCTAAAATAAAGCCAAGAAACCAAAGCAAAGTCAGCAAGAATGCTGTCTGCTATAGCGGTTTACAAAGAAGAACCGAAAATGTAGGCATGCAGAAAGCTACCACAAATTTCGATTCTCCTTTGTTCAAGAGATCCCCCTTTCTTTTTTCGTTCTTCCTTCTCCTCTCCATTAGCCTCCTTCCTCTTCTTTAGCAATCGACAGCCCTTCTCCCTAACTATTTCTCTCCTTTTTTTTTTCCTCTCTCTCTTATTTGGCTTTACTTCTTTCTAGCAGTCTCTTTCTCTTTTTTTTTTTACGTGTTTTTTTGCTCCCCTTTCTTCTAGCCTCTTTTGCAACTTCCAGCACCCCTCTTATCCCATTCGGCATATCTCTCCCAAAAAAAAGATCTCAATCTTAGTCAATATAGTCCCTTGGATGAAATCTCATCAAAGGGTCAAAGTTTCTCTCCTTTCTTTTTTTCAAAAAATCACCTTTGGCCATTGGATCAAAATCAATAAAAGATTCAATGGTCCATATTATTCATTGCAAATGTTAAATTTTTATGTCCTCCAAACCTATGAAACGACCATTTTACCCCTAATGCAAAGTTTTCGTTCTTTATGTGCCTTGATACCTTTTTCCCTCATTTTACCAAAATGATATACAATTTGGAACCAAAATGCCATACAATTTGGAACCAAAATGAGCCTTTTTGTGAACTGTGCACTCAAATTTTGGACATCCCATACGACTTAATTTTCACTATCATAAGAATCTTGAGTAAGAAAACAAGATGGGGCATCAATCATGCAAAAATGATTAATGATTGTAACAAAAATAAATAAATAAAACAACAAAAACAGAAAACAAAAATGAAAACAAAAACAAATAGAAGCTTTTTATCTATACATTGCTTTTCTAACTAAGTGATCATATTTGAAATAATGAATGACCATCTTTTTCTATCCTTCGCTTATAGAAAAATTATTCATTTACTACCCATTTGAGCCTATTAAATTTATTATTTCCAAAATGAACCCTGGCCAAGGATCATTTTTTTACATTGAGGGGCAAAACAAGGGTATCTTCAAAAACCCAACTTCAAAGAAAGTGTCTAATATTGAGAACGTCTAACATGCACCTCAAAGATAAAAATTCGAAGCAAAAAGTGAATGTGGCTTCAGTTGGAATCCCAAGAATTCAAGAAAATTGATTGCTAAAGATGAAGTCAAAAAAAAAAAAAGGGAGAAAAAGAGCGAAGAAAGAAAGCAATACACCTCGGAGATGAGAGTTCAGGGCAAAAAGTGAATGAAGATTCCAGAAAATAGAATTCAAAAAGTTGATTGTTAAAGATGAAATCAATGTTCAAAAAAAGGGGGGGAAGCAAAGAAAGAAATAAATGCATTTCGGAAATGAAAGTCCAGGGCAATAAGTGAATGAAGTAAAAAGGGAGATAAAATTCAAGAAAGAAGAATGCTAAAGTTGAATTATAATGTTTTAAAAAAAAAAAAGAATGAAGAAAAAAGAAAAGGTAAAGAAAAACAGACACATAGCTTTTCATCCAAAGAATGCTCCTAAGATCCTTAGCCTAATTACCCTGAATAATATATTTTGAGCCTATTTATCCATTCTTTTAGAACCCTAAACCTTGGCCTACATTACATGCCTTAAAAAGTCCATTTTGATCAAATATGGACACTTGAATTGAAAGGCTATGTCTTTGAAGATTTGTCTATACCTATTATTTGGCAAGATTCTACAAAGTTCTTCATTGTTAGAAAATATAACTCTAAGATGAAAATTCAAAAAAGGCAATTTAAAGCTACAACCACTCTTGATAGCTTAAAAGAATTTTAAAATTCCAAGGTTCTATCCAAAACAAAAAGTCACAATGCAAACCCTTTTAAAGGATCAAAGACTTTGCATTTCACCAAAGTGTGAAAAAAAAAAAATCAACCCTTTTCTCTTCCCAAATCTTTCTCGAAAAATATTGATTAGTTTTGATGCACGTTGAAATATCATGTTTTCAATAAAAGAAAAGTGTTTTAGAAAAATTCTCTCTTTTGTGTGCCCAAGAAAAATCCTTGCAACCCTCGTCGAGCCTTCCTTGAAAAACGTCCATTAGTGAAAATTTTGAATTATCAATCACCCCATCCACAAATATTCCAAATAGTAATCCTTAAGACTTCTTTGAAATATGCCCACCAATTAAAAAATTGAATTGCCAATCATGCCATCCATATGTATTCCAAATAGTAATCATCAATTTACAAGAGATTTGAAAATTGTGTTTTAGTTTTTCTCATTGATTACGAAAACACTTTATATGAGAGAATTTTGTGATTACTTTGAAAAAGTTTGGAGATTAGTTGAGCATTTTTGTACAATATATTAAGAGCATTTTTGGTAAAGAGTGAACCTTGAAATTTTGAACAAAGATTTTTTGAAAAAAAAAATCTTTGATTTTGCATCAATTGCAAAAGACATTTAATATACACATATGCAAAAACAAAAAAAATAGACATTCACATTTGCATTACTAGCATCTGCATCACAAAAAAAGACATTCACATTTGCATCACTTGCATTCACTTGCATGTGCATCATGAAAAAGACATTTGCATTTAGCTCTATGTCACAAAAAAGACATTTGCATTTGCGTCGTTTGCATTTGCATAAAAAAAAAGAACAAGGGCATTCGCATTTGCATCACTTGCATTCGCACTTGCATGAGCATCATGAGAAAGACATTTGCATTCACATATACATCATAAAAAAGACATTTAAATTTGCATCACTTGCATCTGCATCATAAGAAAGACATTCGCATTTGCATCACTTGCATTTGCACTTGTAGAAGACATTTGCATTTGCACCATGAGAAAGAAATTTGCATTTGTATCATGACATCTACATCCTAAAAAAAAGTATTTGTAGGGGCATTTACATGAAAGGAACATAGTCATTTGCATTGTGAAAAAGTCAAATGTATTTGCATCAAGCATTCGCATCCTTGCATTTGCATTGACATTTGCATTCGCATCAACATTTCCATTAGCATCATGTGATGAGAATAGACATTTGTATCATGATTGCATTTATCAACTTTGTAAATATTATAAAAAAAAGGAAAAGAAAAATAAAAAAGAGAATAAAGAAGTCTATCATGAAAACATGAGAAAAAGAGAAAAAGAAAAAAAATAGTTTGACAGGAGATTAAAATATCAAAAAAGCTTGAAAGGTTGAAACAAAAATTACCTACAAAAAGCAAAGGGATTGTTGAAAAAATGAGAAAGAAGAAGATGAGACTTAAGTCCAATTAAGCTAGCAACCAAATACGTTTCAACGTCTCTATTAGAAAAGAGCATTCAAAGACCTCCGAGCAAAATTTCCAAGACATCCAAGCAAAACATTTTAAATTTTTAAAGTTTCAATGCCTCTATTATGAGGAGCATTCAAAGACCTCCGGACATAATTTCCAAGACCTCCGAGCAAAGCATTTTAAATTTTTAAAGTTTTAACACCTCTATTACAAGCAGCATTCAAAGACCTCCAGGCAAAGCATTTTAAATTTTTAGAGTTTCAATGCTTCTATTACGAAGAGCATTCAAAGACCTCCGCACATAATTTTAAAGACCTTCAGACATAATTTCCAAGACCTTTGGGCAAAGCATTTTAAATTTTTAAAGTTTCAACACCTCTTTTATAGGAAGCAATCAAAGACCTCCAGACATAATTTCCAAGAGCTCTAGGCAAAACATTTTAAATTTTTAAAGTTTCAACGCCTCTATTACTAAGAGCATTCAAAGATTTTTAAGATTTGTGAGGCCTCCGCGCATAATCTCAAAGACCTCCAAATATAATTTCCAATACCTCCGAGCAAAATATTTTAAATTTTCAAAGTTTCAACACCTCTATTATGATGAGTATTCAAAGATTTTTTAGATTTGTAAGTCTTCAAGACAAGATTCATAAATCTTCCGAACTGAATCTTTTTTAATTTCGAGATTTGTAAGACCCATGGGCAAGATCTCTTATTTTATTTCTAAAAGTTACTAAGTTTTCATTTAAATTTGTTTACAAATGGTCAAGTTTGTTAATTCACAAAAAAAAAAAAAAAAAAAAACAAACAACCCAAACAAAAATAGAAAAAACTCTCAAAAGCATCATCCGGACAAAATTATTATCTATGTCTTTACATTATTTTTTATTCTCATAAATATGCAAAGAGGGGCAACTGTAGACACCAAATTTTGTCCAAAACATTTTAGCATTTTAACCTATGCCCTTAAAAAGGCCCCTTAAAGAGACCATAAAATGCATCGATATTTAGGCCTAATAAACCAAAAAAAAAAAAAGAGACCATATGATTACTGTCAAACTCTTTCGCATTGGATTTATATGGATGATAACTTTTCAAGTGAATAAATGAAATGAGTAAACCCCAAAGTCAACTCTGATCAAAATTGCATAAAACTTTTATCAAAATGAATAAAACTAGAATCAATCCTCAAAATTCAAAACCTAATGGAATCAATGGATTAAAAATTAAATTAAGGATTTTTTAAAACACTAAAATTTTCATTACACCTCGAAGAAGTGCAAAATTAACCAATATACCCTTATAAGTGTATTTTTGTAATACGGCCTTCCCAAGCTTGAAATTTTATGAAACTTTTTCAAAACCTTAGATTTCATAATATTTATGATTTTTAATGCATTTGAAATCACAGCAGTACCCCGAAAAATGTGAAATTACCAAAATACCCCTATAAGTGTATTTTTGTAATTTAACCTTCCCAAACTCGAATTTTCATGAAACTTTTCATATCTTAATTTTATAATATTTTCACGATTTTTAGTGCATTTGAACTCATAGCAGTACCCCGAGAAATTTGAGATTACTAAAATACCCCAATAGGAGTATTTTCGTAATTTGACTTTCCCAAGCTCAGATTTTCATGAAACTTTTCAGATTTCAATTTTATAATATTTCATGATTTTTGATGTTTTAAAATCCAAAAAATGAGCACCGGAACATTGATTTCCAAAAAAATGGCCTAAATATTGAAAACTTTGCAGTAAAGGAAAAATAATTTTTTGATAGGTTTGGAGGACATAAAAATTTAACCTTTGCAATGAACAATGTGGATCATTGGATCTTTTATTGATTTTGATTCAATGGCCAAAAGTGATTCCTTGAAAAGAAAAAAAAAAAGAACTTTGACCTGTGGATGAAATCTCATCCAAGGTCTATATTGACCAAGATTGAGATCTTTTTTTGGGAAGTGTCTACCGAATTGGATAAGAGAGAAAGGTGCTGGAAGTTGTAATAAAGGCTAGATGAAAGGGGAGCTAAAAACATGTAAGAAAAAAAAAGAGAAAAAAGCTGCTAGAAAGAAAGAAAGCCAAATAGGAGAAGGAAGAAAAAACAAAAAGAAAATGAGAAAAATAGCTAGGGAGAAAGGCTACCGATTGGTAAAAAAGAGGAAGGAAACTATGGAGACGAGAAGAAAGAACAAAAAAAATGAAGGACCTCTCGAGCAAAGGAGAACCGAAACTTGTGGTAACCTTCTTCATCCTTGCATTTTTGGTTCTTTGTAAACCACTATAGCAGGCAGCATTCTTGTTAACTTCGCTTTGGTTTCTTGGTTCCATTTTAGCTGTTTTCTTCTTCATTTTGTTGCTTTTAAATTTCAGCTTTACGTTATTTTCCAGCACTTGCATATTGTTCTTCGTTTAAGCTTTGTTCATTATACCTTAATCCATGGAATTCCCTGTTTCAGTCAGCTTAGATTCTTCTATTTTTTCAAATTTAAATTACTTTACTTTGAGCTTGTTTCTTGTTGAGAAGGATAGCTTTTGATAGCTGAGGACTCTTATTCATCATTGGGCAACAAAATAGCTTGACTCTTGAACCTTTTTTTTGCTATTTAACTATGATTCTACTTGATTTTATTTTTTGCCAGCCTTTGTTTATGTTATTTATTGAGCTTGTTTTTGTTACTATTTACTTGTTATTTTAATTTAGTTTCATGTTATTTTACTTTGGTTTCATGATAGTTTAAGACCTTCCCTTTACATCACTTGTATTTCCTCTACTTTCCTTTCATCCTCCATGTGAATATGCGATTTTGGAGGCTGTTTCCATGTCATTTTATTCATTTTACAGTAAGTTATCTTATATTTTATGTTTATTCTTGAGGGTTCATAGTTGTTGATTAAAATGTACTTATAAATGAAGAAAATGCAAGGTTTTCATGGTGTTTGTTCATAGAATATAAAAAAAGTAAAGATAAAGAAAAATTTTTATCCGACAATGAGATATTAAGAAATTCCAAGCAGTGATTCTTTAAAGTCTCTAACTGAATATTTTTCTAAAAATACTACCAAAGTAATAGAGTATTTAGAAAAATATTTAATACGAAAATTTTGCTTATCTATTTTTTTAATATTATTGTACATTGAGAATAATACATGATGATTAATATTGTGATCAACTAATTTTATTACAAATTTTAATCAAAACTAAATATTAGAATTAGAGTATTAATTAAGAAAGTAAAAGGCAAACGAAAGTTCCGAAAATGAATTTTAAGGAAGTCAGAGTAGAGATTCTTAAGAAATCTCTAGGTGAGAAAATATTTTTAAAATACTACCAAAGTATGAGGGTATCTAGGAAAATTTTCAATATAAATTTTTATTTACGTTGTTCCTTTCAAAACTTTTAATGATAATTGAAAAATAATTAAAGAAGATTAAAGCATAATAAGTGTCCATATTATGAGGAATAAAAGCTCAAATGTGCAAGCCAAACATAAAACTTATAGAGAAATTTCATAAACATTATTTTCTTGGATTTCCCAATCATTACTGGATAACTACAGCAATGACTAGCATTCAGTGCGTGTTACCACCACCCATATTTTTATCTTTTATCTTTTACAAAAAGCCCAAAAACCAAGGAATGAGTATGATGCAATGGCACGATTAAAATTAAAGAATGAAGGCAATTCTACACATCAATAAATGGAAGTGAAAAACTGGATCTTATACTAGACACACAGATACCAAAATCCTAGACTTAACCCTACAGAAGTTAAGCCCAATGTGGCTTCTACAAGATCAAATGGATTCCAACATCTTGATTTAGAAAAGCATCTATTTTTCCTGATAATTCACTAAAAGCTCTAATCTAGAAGATCGCAATTTCAGATAAGCAAGCTTCAAAACACCAAGCAAAAATCATTTACTTGTACAGGTGATCACTCTAAGATTTCAAAAACCCATACTTCCCAAACACACATCTCTCTGGATGGAAATGTATTCCCGCAATTGACAAGTGGCAAGACCAAACCACCATAAGAAAAGGCAGAAAAAAAAATATGGTCATTATAACATATGCAGTACGGGAATCAACATAAATCTGACCAATAAAGATAAATAATGTTAAAGCAAAAGGCACAGAGTTTCACTCAATGAACTGTAAAAAGGAATAGCAACCATAACAAGATCCAATCGGACAGTGAAAGAGCAACATACCTTGACTGGGAAGGTTCCTGCTGGAAGCTTTGTAGTGAGCAATTCTCTTAACCGACGAATTGCCTTGACCTTGTTTGCAAGAATGTCTAGCAATGGCAGGAGTTCGTCAGTTTGCAGTGGGAAGTTTGGAGAAAGCCAAAGAACAGGCCTCAATCCTTTCTTATACTCGTTTTGACGGCCACTATCCTTGCGTCGATTACCACTCTCTGAACTCATGGAAGTAGATGTTCTTGAAGTAGATGTTCTTGAATCTCTTATCCTCCGATGATCATCCCTTACCACAATCTCCGCAGAATGTCTACCAGGTTTGATCTGACTACCAGATGGAGAGTCTCCTAGTAAGTCACTCACCTTTTCATCTACACAGAGAGAACTTCTTGGTGGCACAATCTTCCTCTGCACTTCATGCTTCGACTCCCATTTCCTCCATCCACCAAACCATCCTTTCTTTTCCTGCTTAGTCTCCCCGTTTTTATAACCATTGGACTCAGCAATAGAAATTTCCCTAGACTCATAACAAATATGGCAATGCCCGATAATGCCATCACCATTCTCATTGGATATTTCTGAAGAATCCAACTTAAGAGCGACTTCAAGTTGTTTCCTTTCATCTTCTGTCAAGATCTCATCAAGATCTTCACTCTCTGTTTCATTTTCATTGGAAGTTGCAAAGAACTCATCATCTGTCATGGCCCCGGGCACCCTCCTAGATCTGATGCTAACAACAACATTGTGCATATCATACACCTTAGCCTTCCAGGCACCAACCATTTCTGTTTTCTCTTGTCGCCTCCATGTCAATTGTGGCAAAAGAACTGCCTGTGTAACATCTATCCCAGGCCTGAATATATTCGTCTGAGACATTGCAACCACTTCTTGTCGAACCTCTTCCTCAGTTGCTTGAGAACCAGCACCATCCAAAGCATTTATCACCTCTTTATCCTTGTGTGAAATCATACAAAGTGATCCAGGAGGAACCTTCCCATCCTCGGAGCCATCACCAAGGAAAAGAATACTCTGATCTGAACGCTGAATTCTGAATCCATCAAATCCAGCCAAAGTCATATCAGTTCTCAGATTTGCACCCCTCTTCCAAATTTTGTATGTATCTGAAGGAGCAATTCTGGAAATGAAAGGTATCACAGAACTCTCAAAATGGAATGTGATTTCCATGTAAAAGTCTCTCATCCTTCGCATAGTTCCTACCAAGCGAGGCAACCTTCTACACCATTTTGCCCATGCCAATGGCTGGTAATGTCGAACAATAATCATAGAAATAGCTTCATCTCTATTACAAATTGCTTCTTGGAGTGCACTCCATCCCTGTTCATTTTGCAAGCTCCAATCAGCACCGGCAACCATAAGCATTTCGGTTGCAGTTTCATCACCAAGTTTAACAGCCAAGTGAAGAGGGGTATCCCTGTTAGGAACATCCCGCCTATCAATCACAGCAGAGATCCCATCAGCCTTCTCTTCTTCAGCTAATGACGCAGCTTCTGTTCGAATCACAGCCGGGTTACCAAGACGTGGGAGAGATGCGAGTATCCTCCTGAGACTGGCACAATCCCTCATGGCAACAGCCTTGTGCACTCCGCTATGTGCATACTTTGAAACATCCATACCCGCCATGCGTCAGAAGTCAAAATATGCTATCAACCCCAAGACTAGCTTTTCCTATTGAAAGCCAATTTCAATCATTCAACACTAAAAAAACTCAATTTCAACACAAAAGCCTTCAATAATGCAAGCACAGCAGAAATAGACAATACCCCCCTACAACCCAACGAATTCAAGCAAAGGGAAAAAAATTCATAATTTTTCACAAGAATGAGCATTACATTGCAATTTTGGCCAAAAACCAATCAAACCCAATTCAAATTCTATCCTCATGGAAATACAATAGTAGACAGCTATTGTAACTATCAGAACAGAACCAAGAAGGAAAAAAAGAAGAAGAATCTTCTTTTGGTGGACCCAATAGAGATCCAAAAAAGGAAGAAAGAAAAAAAATCTCACCTTCTTTCTTTCTTCTTTTCTTCTAAGCAACCAAAGATTGCTCCCAAAAAAGAAAGAAGAGATTTTTCAAGCAGTTAACCCCACCAAAGACCCCTCCCTTTCTCTTTCTCTCCAACTCTTCTTCAAAGTAGAAAAGGAAAGAAAAGAAAAAAACGAACCTTGTGATCCAATCCAGATTAGACAAACTGAAGAACATGCATGTGATTGTGTGAAACAAAATAATAATAATAATAATAATAACTTTAAAAAAAAAAAACCCAGGTGGGGAATCTGGTGAATAAGTGAAGAAAAAAAATGATGGGCAAAGAATCAAAGAAAAGAATAGCTATACAAAAAACTAAACGAAATCCCAGCTTTGAAGAAACCCAACCAAAAAAAATAAAAAGAGAAGTATTTATAAAAAAAAAAAAAACCAAAAACCGAAAGGAAAAGTACCAACAGTTACTCCTTTTTGTACAAAGTTGAAGAAGGATTTTAAAAATGTGAAATTTTGAAAATGGGATTTTTGTGAACGTGGGTTTTGTAGTTTGGGGTAGGAGGGAGAAATAGGAAAGAGAAAAGAAATTTTTCAATTTTTGTTTTTCTTTTTAATGATTATTTGGTTTTGTTTTATTTAATTTTTAACCTTTCTCTCAAAAGATAAGGAGAGTCAGAGAAAGAGAGCGGGTCGTCCAATGTGTCAGGGGCTGGCATATGAGCCAGGAAAAAAGGGCAACTTGCTTTCTTATTTCCTTTTTTATTTTTTAAATAATAGTGATAATTAAATGATTGGTTAGTGAAAAATATTTATTTGCTAAATATTTTATGGCAAACGGTTAATTAATTCAGAAACTGCCAAATTAGGAGAAGTTATGAATGTTTTGAAATTGATTAGCCCACTGGCAGCTACTGCTTTCAAATAGTAGTTAGCAGCCTCGTTGTCCTGCAGAGCATGTTGTCTTATTATCAGAGTTTTTAACCGCACCCATCAATATAGGGTCCGTTTGGATGTATTGTTTTCAAAGAAACAATTTTAAAATTTATTAAAAATATATCATTTATAATTATTATATCATAATTAATTAATTATAATTTAAAATGATGTAAAATTTGGCATAAAATTCATATTATAATTAATGAGTCTTTTATATATTTTATTATTGTGATTGAATAATTATATTATTATAAATAAAAGATTTGCAAGCAAAATGCCTTTAAATGTATTAAATAGAATTGACAAAATAAAATGTAATTTGATATCCACAAATATTAATACACTTAATAAGGGAGAGTTTATTTTTCTTTATCCTTAAAAAGAATTCATAAGATTGGTGGAGAAAAAAATAAATTTAAACAAATTAAACAAAAAAACTTCGATCATACATTTATTTAAGAAGATATTGATCTTATTGCACTTATGCTCTAAAACAACATTTTATCCAAATGGATTATAATAACTCAATTTTATAAGGTGATTAATCTCGCTTCTATTTATATTTGATAATTTATATATTTATATTATATAAATATTAAAATTTATGTATTTTTATTATATTTTATATCAAAATTATATATTATAATTTATATACTATAAAAATATAAATATAAATTTTTTTATTAAATATATATAATTATTATTGTAATTATAAGGATATTATTTTTATATTTTATATTACATCGTATTTTAAATTATCAAATTTATTTTTATCCCACTAATGCTCGAAATGACTTTGGATTACTGCCACTTTAGGACATCAATGCGTTATATGTTGCCCTCCTTGTGCTTAATTTGATTTAAAGCATTATATTGAAATTTTTATCTTCCTCCTTTTTATTTTTTCATCAAAAGAAAATTGCAAGATAAATTTTTTTAATTTACTTTATAAAAGGTAAGAATGAAAATAATGAGATTCAAATTTTTATTTTACATATTTTCTCAAACTTTTTTAATTGCTAAATTAAAAACTAAAGACAGATTTGCAACCATTTTAGAATTTGTACTCAATTGCCAAATACGATGACGATGATGATGGCAAAATGCTAATAAAATAGACACTTTTTTGGCATGAAAAATCATAGCTATGACATATTTACACCACTATAGAAAATAGCAAAGTATGATGGCCACTACTGGAGCAATCGATTCCTCATTTTTATCCGACTCTTGTTGCAGGCAACCGGTTGATTAATTTCAATGATTTTGTTTCACTTGTAAATTATACATTAATATTCACAAGTTATTCAAGTTTAATTCAAATAAAATTTAAATTCAATATTAAATCAAATTTAAATTTGAGTAATTCAATTTATTGATCAAGTTGAGTTCAAATATTTTTATATCAAATTCGAATAACTCGTCAGCTTAATCAAATTTTTATATTTTAATAAATTTTAATTATTTTAATTAATAAAATATCTCTAACTTAAACTCGAATTCGAGTATAAATAATTAACTTTTATCAAATATAAGAATGGAGTTTATTTTTATATATTAATCAAGTTAAATCAAACAAATTTCAGTAACTCAATTTTTATTTCAAGTCGAGTTCAAGCTAAAAAAATAAAATTTAATCGAGTTCAAGTCGAGTTTTAAATCTCGAATTTCGAATCAAACTTAAACTCAAATTTAATATTATATCGACTTAAATTCGATCGATTACACTTTTATCTTAAATATTTTTTTTTTGTTAAACCTTTTTAAACCATTTTAGTAACCAAACTATTCCGACAATATGTAGCAAATAAATTTATATTTTTTTATAAAAGATATTATAATTTAAAAATAAAAAAATCTTAAGTGTTGATATTTAAAATTTATATTTATTTGATATTATTTTTTAAAAATAATTATATGAATCAATTGAATTAAATTTTTTTAATTATATATGAGAAATATGAATTTTGTTTGATTTAGTCATGGTAAAGAAGACAAATAGAAATCAATGCTTCTTGGCATTGCAATTTTCCAAACAGATTACAATGGGAAAATTTTTCTATTTATCTAGATCAATAAAAAAGATGTATATACTCACAACATTTTCTTTAATTAGTTCGGCAAACTAGAATGGCTTTTTTTTTCAATGAAACCAAACTAGAATTTGTCACCACTAGAGTTTTATGAAAAAAAAAAAGTCATACAAAGGAGAGGAGTAAGGAAATTTTTTGTTTCATGGAATGCTTACTGTGACTCTTTTAAATTTCAATTGAAGCAGTAGAATCTTAGGAACAGATTATAAACATTTTCCCTTTAAGATGCTAGTTTCGTGAATAAAGAGGCCTTTAGTTGCCATCTGTTTTAGCATGCTTCAAGGTAAAAAAGTTATGTTTACTGTAAATTCCTTACGGTAATTACTAAACCCGTAAAAAAAATTTAATAAATTTGTCATATCTTTCATAAAGATTGGAAGGGGATATCAACTAAATTGAATTTTAAAATGTAAAGTAAAAATCTGGAATACGAAATATTAACACCCAATGAACTCAAAATATAAGCCAATTTGGAACTATTTTTCTTAATTGAATGCTTTAAGATATTTTCAATGCGTGATGAGAAAGATTTATATTACGTCGTAAGTATCATTTCATTGATAGAACCCTAAAAAATTCAATCATTTTCGATATCCATTAACTAAAATTATTTATCATCCATTTAATTTTCCAGAGCATGTCTCCATCATTAAAGAGATAACATTTTCTTTTCTTCCAAACGAGGCATGCACCACTATCTTTATAGTAAGGAGTTGGTTACACCAAATTCTTAAAAATTATTAGGTATGGTACTTAAATTTTAATTACTATTTTAATGTTCACAATTTTTTTGTTAGTTTTTCTTCTTTACTCGTTAGTTAAGCTACTCATAATGATTTTCGTACTTATATTATTATCTATAAAAATGAGTTTATATTTTATATATTATTTATATATAAATTTTATACATGATCAATTAATCATATTATATCATCTCATTAAAAGGTGAATATTAATTTTTAAAATAAATATATAAAAATTTAAATTTTTTTTTTAAAAATTATTTATTAATAAAATAATATTATTTAATTTATTTCATTAATAAAATATCATAATCCGATTAATTGATAATATATAAAATTTATATATTAATAACGTATAAAATATAAATCCCTATAAATATATTAGTGATCGGGAAGGGATCCTAGACTCCTAGTCCTACATTTGGTGAGTGGGTCCTTTATTAATATTACTATCTCTTCTAAATTCCTATTCCACTTAGAACGGCTCCCCCACTCTACTCCTTCCTATAAATCATGAAAATAGTTTGTTTCAAGATAGAGAGAAAAGGGACTTGGAATGGAGAAAATCACAAACTGAAGTTATATACTCTTGAGTGATTTTTATAACCTAATTTTTGTTTGTATTATGCATTAAATAATTATTATTTTTTTTATAAATTCGAGTTTCATTTAATTAAATTATATAATTATTTTAAAAGATAATAGTTGATAAATTTAAATTTTAAATCTTAATATTTTTAATTTCTTCCCATATTTTCAGATTATAACTTATTTTATAAATTTTTTTTCTATTTTTCTTTCCCCCGTGGTAATGTAAATTATGAAGTGAAAAAAAAAAAAAAAGATGGTTTTTTATAACATAGGCAAGACAATGATGAAGTGGGAACTTATTATTGCCACAATAAAAGTTGCTAAATGAATTCTATCGCCGTTAAGCTTCCAGTCCACAACAAACCCACAGCATCAGAGAGTTTGGCTCTCCCACAATAACCATACAAATTCGAAGGAAATGAAAAAAACCCAAATAAACTAAAAAAATAAAATAAAAATGCAGGGCAATTTTAGAGAGGAGAATCTCTTTAGGCAGAGATACTGTGGAGCACAACGGTCTCAACTGTGAGCCCAGGTCCAAAGCCAAACAGGACTCCCCACTCGAGCCCTTCTCCTGTGGTCTGAAGCCCATTTTCTTTCGATTTCCTCCTCATCTCATCCAAAATGAATAAGACACAAGCACTTGACATGTTGCCGTACTCCGAAAGAACGTGCCTTGTGGCTCGTAGCTTTTCCGGCTTGAGGGCTAGCTTGGCTTCTACCTGGTCCAATATTGCTGGCCCACCAGGGTGTGCAATCCAGAAAAGGGAGTTCCAGTCAGAGATGCCCAAAGGCTGGAATGCCTCAACTAGGCTCTTTTCAACGTTCTTCGAAATAAGCCCCGGAACATCCTTGAGGAGGTGAAATGTAAGCCCAACTTCACGAAGGTGACCATCAATAGCACCATCACTGTCTGGCAAGATTGTTTGGGCCGCTGAGACTAGTTCAAACAATGGCTTCTCGATCTCGGGCACTGGGTCTGCACCAATTATGACAGCAGCAGCACCATCACCAAACAATGCTTGCCCCACGAGACTGTCGAGGTGAGTGTCACTAGGCCCGCGGAAGGTAACGGCAGTAATTTCGGAGCAAACAACGAGGACGCGGGCTCCTTTGTTGTTCTCAGCCAAGTCCTTGGCCACCCGGAGCACTGTGCCACCGGCGAAGCAACCTTGTTGGTACATCATAAGTCGCTTAACCGATTGGCGGAGGCCTAAAAGCTTGGTGAGCTGGTAGTCAGCCCCAGGCATGTCCACACCACTGGTGGTGCAAAAGACAAGGTGGGTGATCTTGGACTTGGGCTGTCCCCATTCCTTAATGGCCCTGCTGGCTGCTTCTTTGCCTAGTTTTGGAACCTCAACCACCACCATGTCCTGCCTGGCATCAAGTGAAGGTGCCATGTAGGCACATACATTGGGGTTTTCTTTCAGAATCTCTTCTTGATCATGGATTTTTCACCTGAAAAAGGAAGAAGAAGAAGATTAGTTTTCTTGTCATACCAACAACTTTTTCCAACTTCATTTTTCTGACAATAGAAGAGAATCCAATAAACATGGCTGGTCAATGGTTCCCCATTTTGGATACAATTCATTTTTTATCTTTTTTCTGGGTCATAACGCAATCTTTTACTACTTATTACCCTTGGATTTTTTTTTTTTATTAATGCAATGCAATATCCTCCACTCACGCTTTTTATCGGTGACCGCTGTAGTTGCAAGCATAGTCCCATTTTTGTGGGTCTAGTTATTTTTATTGGACTGAAAAGAAAAAAGCTTTTGCATTTTCCATTTTATTTGGTAAATTCAACTTTCGAGTTAAAAAACGTTTTTAATAAAAAATATATGGATCTATCATGATTGAATGGAAAGTTTCTAAGTTTTAATTTTAAAAAAATGTGTACAATTTATATTTATGAAATATGTATACATAATCTTGTGCCAACTTTACTTATAAATCCGTTTGCAATAAATTACCAATAAATAGATTTTTTTTATAAAATAGATTCTTTATTCCAAAGCTGACAGCAGTGCAATAGAAAGCTCAATCACCAATTGATAGAGGCAAATTATAATAATTCAGATAAAATATTTTAATTTCTGTCACTTTCTCATAAAAGCACAGCCCCACATTCGTTATTTTTTGTCCGACACACAAAAGTTTCCCAAGGGAAACCAACATGGGTTTCTAATTTCTACTACTACGATTACTACTTTGATTTTGCTTTCCATCATCAACCAACGAAGTTTTTCATCCTGTAGTATTTTTTCCCTTAATTTGAAAAAAAAAATGAAATTTACATACTAATATTGTTTGATTAAAAAAAGGTGTAGTATTTTATTTTCTCCATTTTTATAAATTTGTTTTATGCACGTTTTCATGTCTTTCAAAACACGTGCACCAATAAACAAAAAGAAAGATGCAAAAAGCTGTAAAAGTCCGCATTAATCAGACGAATCTCGGACTTCATCTATTACTGGTAACTTTTTCCAAACAGTCTACGATTTTCCTCAAAATATCGTATTATCATTCTTTAATTATCAAGTTAACCTAAAGAGATTCCAACTTCTCATTAAAATGAGAATGATATGAACCATGCGCATCCCTCATCTCCATTTCTATTTTCATGCTAAAATCACGCGTGAAAAACCAAATCACCTTAAATTTCAATATAATATTAGCTAAAATTCTAGAACTGAAAGAAAAAAAGAAAAGAAACTTACACATGCGCTTGAATTTCTCTTTCAGCTCAGTTTTGTGCTCACTATTTGTGATACGGAAATAGTAATCAGGGTATGTGCTCTGGTCAACACAATTTGGTGGAGTTGACGTGCCGATCGCCAACACGGTGGCTGGCCCTTCGGCACGTTGAGCCTTACGAACTTCCTCGACGGTCACCATTTTTTTCTCTTCAAAGAAAACAACCCAGCAGCCGATGGCGGAACTGGTGGTGCTGCTGCTGATGGTATTGGACTAGCTACTATGAGTGGTAGAAGGAAGTGTTACAAATTAAGTTTGCAAAGCGTTTGGTGCTATAAATAAGATTAAGAGGCGGGTACCTAAGAATCACGTGCATGAGCCAATGCTATTAGCCTTAAGCCCTCAACCACTTCTTAAGGCTGGCTGCCACGTGACACTTGAGTTTGGTGCATCTATCTCTCCTTCCAACTTTTGACCCTGCCTAATCAAACAATTCATCCACACGAAACATGATTTCCAAAATTTAGGTCGTTTTCACTTACCACATCAAACTTCAATACTACAATTTTCAGCTAAGATACTTACAAATATACTTCTTTTATAACAAAACTAAATTAACAATTAATCTAGCTTATTAAGATTAATGACACTTCATATCGATAAGATTTACTATAAAATATGGAATGATAATTTTAACTTAAAAACAAAGATGCATGTGAACTTGAAATTACAAAGGCAACTTAATTAATTAGCTCATTTTATAGCCTGATGAAATTTATATTGGGAGTAAAAATTATCAAGTATGGTTGTGTTTGATAAACTATTAAAAATTTAAATTTGAATGATTTTATTTTTTTTTAGTAAGTCTGGTTACCTTTGAAAGCCACTTAATGGAATATTTTCAATGTAAAAGCATACAAAATATTAAGTATTTTTTAGCTACTTAATATATTGAGTCAATTTTATTACATTAATCTTATATCCTTTTTTTTAATAATTTATTATTCCCTTTTTAATTTTTACAAGTTGAAAATAAATATGAACTTGTATCTCTCTTTTACAAAAATAAATAAAAAATCTATAAAGATTTCATTTTCAGTAGTATACCAAATAATTTTATATCATAAACTCAATACTTAAAAACTTTTCATTGCTAAAACTTCAATACTTAATGTTTCATTGTTGAATCTATTCAGCATATTAAACAATACCTAATATTTGGAGGTCGGTCAAGCATTTTACACCATGGCCGAATATGGTCTTGGCTTACTTTGAATGTGCTTTTGTTTTAAATCATATAGATGGAAGCTTTGATCAGTTGGTTTATTTGTTTACTACACATTTGATGTTAATTTTGGTAAGTCATTAGTAGTGTTTGGCTTGTGATTATATTTTCATGATTTTTGTAAATTTATGAGTTTGTTACATGTTTGTCAAATGGTCATACATGATTAAAATAATATTCTAGCATGGTTTTATGAATGTTTCATGCATATTCTACTTAAATGAGGTGATAAATGTTCGGTGAGAATACCATAAAAACTTTTGGTCAAGTTGGTTACCTTGTTTGGCCGAATATTGCTCTTCATTTTGTGATCACATATTGCTTGATCCCACGTGTTTGATTGTGTTCTTGCTATGTTTTTCAAGTTTTTAAGGTGTTGAGTGAAATTTTCTATGAATAAAATGTTGTTTTAGTAGGTTGTTTAGATGGTTTTGGTGTTTGTTTAGTTGGCTTTTAAAAAAAAAAAAAAGTGGTGGAGCATTTTCTAAAAGTTTGAAAAATTATTGTGTTTGATACATTTTCCCCTTGATTTTTCATGCACAACATGTCTGTAATTTCATTTTGTAAATATCTTGGTTTGTAATTATTTTTTTCATGTCATACTTTTTGCACGTACATTCATTAATAGCATTTTTGTATTTTGCTTTTATCACATGTCTATTTTCATAAAAACCTAAATTTCTTAAAACCCTAAATCTTAAATTCTAAACCAAACTCTAAACCCTAAACCAAACCTTAAATCCCAAATTGTAAACCCCAAAACTAACCCTCAAAACTAATCATGCATTTGCATTTCACTTTATCTTGTCATTACATGCTTCTTTATATTGTCATGCATATATACTTTATCATTTATGTCATATTGTCATGCATTCATCATATTTTATTATGTTCATGCATTTTATGCATTTGTTTTCAAAAATTGATTTTCAAAGAAAAATGTTTTAAAATAAGATAATATCTCAAATAAATATAGTCATTAAGATTTGGTTAAAAGACTCTTGGTGATTATTATTTATGAGAGGTATTATCTCGATTTTATGTGATAATTTAAAAACCTTTAAATTAAAATTTTTTTTTAAACTCTACCTAATTATAGAATAGTGAAAGAAGTGTTTCGATATTTAAAGTGTTTTCATTTTGAACCAAAAGTAAAAAAAAAGGTTTTGTTTTTTTTTTAGAAATTTTTTTATTTATTTTTGTTTATTAAAAAAAAAAGATGAAGAGGAATTAATTTTAAACATTAAGTAAAATAAGACTATTTTAACCAAAATTCAAAAGTATAACATTCAATAAATTGGCATCGTTTTTTACGGGCTTTGTAAAGATGTTAATTCTTCTCCATACGTAATCGACTCCCACATCAAAATATGATTTTGCATACCATAAATTTGTTTTTTATAAAACTTTTAAACTCATTTTAAATGCTTTGTTAAAAAGACTAAAAGTTTTGGGTGGCTAATCATATTTTAAAAAAGATTGGGGGTGACTCATTGTTTTGTTTTTATCAAAAATATTTTTAGCCCTCATTTTTTCAAATTTCTCCATTCATTCAACTTTTGAGTCACCCATCTCTAGGTCTCGATATGTCATGACACATATTAAGTCTTGAGTTTTAATAAGTAAAAGTACATCATTTGAATGTGATCACAAGTACTTAAATTATTAAAACCACTCTAAGAAAGATAAAAAATTGAACCATATGTTTAAGAAAAAGTTGAAAATTCTCTTAAGAATCCATAACACGACAAATTATCTATTTGTGATCATTGATTTCCCATATATTTTTCAACTTTAACAGTACTATTACAGAGTCATCTTATGTTTTTTGAGTAAAATATGTTTTGATTGCCTTTTAAGAGATTGGGCCTTCCCTTTTCCTATTACATCCTTCAACTGCTATGTTCTTCATTGATGCTTACTCATTATCTGCATAATTTGATACATATAATATTTTACCAAATCGTTTCTTATGATGTTCTTTTGGATGAATATTGTTGAGTACATTTGAATCAAGAATTTGAGTTTGAATATGCATTCCTTACATATCCATTTGCGTTTGCTAAAATCTGAATGTTGCCTTTGCTCGTATATTTCCAGGGAAAAGTAGTAATTATTAGAGGTGAGGGACCCAAGGGTGGCCCAGGTATGCCTGAAATGTTGACACCAACAAGTGCAATAACGGGCGCAGGTCTTGGGAAGGTATTTGTGATATTAACTCCAAGTGTTTTCAATGGCGGATTTAAGATTTTTTTGGAGGATGTCCGCTTATAATATATATGAAAAACAATTTACAAATTTACCAATTTTATCAACAGAAAGGGTGTCTAGGGGAAAATTTTGGTGGTGTCCAAGGAAATTTTTTTCTTAAAATTTTATTGTTTTTCAATCTTTGAGGGTGTCTACCTATACATGTGGATCTGCCTCTGAGTAGTTTGCCACCAGTGGCCCATCAATTTTGTTAATTTATCCATAAAGATTTTATTCTATACTTTTGCAAAAAAAAACAAAAATGCAAGATCTCAATCTTGTTATTACTGGAAGCAGAATAAGTTGCTTGCCTTGGTGTTTGAAGAATCCTAAAACTTTCCTATACCTTTTGGTGCTTTCATTTTATCATCTCTGCAGTTTCTTTTCAACTTGAATTACATCTTTCTAACTGCTGATGTAAATATTGTTCCCTTCAAAGTGTATTTGATTTGATTGTTGTGAGTGAATAGTGCAGGATGTTGCGTTGCTCACTGACGGTAGATTTTCTGGAGCTTCACATGGATTCGTTGTAGGCCACATATGCCCAGAAGCACAGGTGCATTGTTTTCTAATTTCACGGGTTGCAAGATAATTTGCCTTCAATGAAAGACTAAAACTTTGCATTTTAGTCCTTATGATCTTTTTAATGTTTTTTTCTTTCTTAGATATAAAGATATGCTTTATCCTGCATATTGGACAAAATTGAAGTTCTGAAAATTTTAGAATAAATGACAGATGAACAAATTTCCATTCACGTGAGAGATAAAATATGTTCAAATTAGATACCAATATAGTAATTATTAATCGAACTCCTATGCCTCTGATTATATTATTCATCTTTATTTACAGTTTAGGGTTGATGTCACGAATAATCTCTGAATTATAGTGAAATGTTCAATATGGTACTTGAATTTTAAAAATCTTTAATGTGATACCTGAACAATAAATATGTTAATTAATATGATACTTATCCTTAACATCGTTAGCTTCAAATAATGACATATGGTTGACAAATAGCTCTCTAAGTACCACATTAATTAACAGATTTATAATTTAAATATCATATTAGAGATATTTATAGTTCAAGTATCACATTGAGTTTGGATATTTTCATTATAATTCAAAGCTCATCCATGACATCAACCCATATGCTTATAATAATATTTTAACCTCCAAAAAAGTTTATATCATATAAAATTGCTCCCTTCCCTTGACACAAATAGATGGTCAATGTCGGGTTCGTTTTTATAGGAGGGTGGCCCCATCGGTCTTATTCAAAACGGGGACCTCGTCAGCGTTGATATTCAAAAGAGGGCCGTAAATGTTGAGTTAACAGATGATGAACTAAATGATCGGAGAAAGAAGTGGACTCCACCTCCTTATAAGGCTAACAAAGGAGTTTTGCTTAAGGTGGGGATGATAATCTGCATTGGAACTATGTTTTGCCATATTAATGATAGATCTCTAAATGAACATCTCTTTTTCATTTTCAGTACATCAAGAACGTGCAACCAGCTTCGAAGGGGTGTGTAACCGATGAATAGGCAATCGCCGAAAGGACAAGCCCAGATTGTGATGCATGAGGTGTTTTGTAGCTCAATCCACTTATCCATCCTGCTCTTCAACTACGATTAGCTCATATCGGGCATCGGTTTTCATTTTCTTTCCACCAGGTGCTTTTGATTTGTTGTTTGTTTTGCTAAGTCTTAAAAGAAATGTTTAAGTGATCTGCAATGATAAATTTTTGTATCATTAAGCAATTGGTATGAAAACCACCTCAATTGACAATGATGATCCTTTCAATGTTAGTTGGAGAACCTGTTTACTGTCTCCATTTTCTTTTCCTCAATCTGAATCTCCATTTTCCCTTCTTTAAGAGGTTTCCATGGGGATAGGTGGCCTGCTTGGTGTATTGAATTTGATGCAACCGAGCAATTGGTTGGTTAAAAGATGATAGGGGTGGGTACTTAACTATGTATCTTTTGTTAAAACCATTAATTTTCCATTAAAATTTCTTTAGTATTTTTATGTATTTATTATATTCAATTTATTGTCTGACGATCATGTGTAAAGTTTATTATGAATTCAGGTAATACATATTGTAATTATTTTTGCTTTTACTTAATACTTATTGTCACTTGCAATGTAGGTAAATATTTTTATTTTATTTTAAATAATTATGCTATATATTGATCATAGTATTTCGTGTTATACAAATAACTGAAATTAATAAATATATTATATTCCAAAAAATTAATATAATACATATTAATCAAAGTTTATATTAATATGTAAAATTTCTCTCATGCGTAAAAATATAATGGCATCCAGTCAGTGAGATTTTAGTACCTATAATTCTTATTTTTATCATTAAGCTGTGATTTTTTATGCAATGGAATTTAATGTTAATGTAAAATTAGAATTCTAAGGTTAAAAAAATTTAGTATAAACTTTAACTCTTTTTTTTTTATTTATCAAATAAAATTATTTAATAAAACTTTTTCAATGGAATTAGAATTTTTATTTATAAATCAAATAAATCTCATTAATATTTATAATAAAATAATATTTTTGAAACGATAAATAAAATGAGCAAAGATTTAATTTTCTTCAATAAATTTTTTTTAACATATGTATTTATATATATATATTATACTTTTATATATTAAAACTTTTTGCTCTATTTAAAAATGCTTAGATAATATATATATATATATATATGTTAAAATTTAAAAGAGTAACTCTTCAAAACACAATCGATTCATGCTACTTTGTTGGAATAAATATAAAAAGTAAAAAACAATTCAAGAAATATATAAAATAAATAAATAAAAATTATACAGAAGGAAAAAGTTAGGAAAGAATAATATCTATTGTAGCATCACCATAAAATTTACAAAAAAAAAAAAAAAAGAAAAAGAAAAAGAAAAAATAGTGGAGTAAAATCCTCACCATCTACCATTGCAACAAATCTATACATAGGTTTATTTAAAAAATTCTATGCATGAATTAAATAAGAGAGTTCAAAAATCACAAATAAAAAGTAAATAATTATAAAATGAGTACATCAATTACAAAAATCATAAATAATTATTAGTACAAAGAATACAAAATCAAACACATTTTATTATTTTCAACTAAATTTGAATTATATTCTTTTTTTTTCCTTCCAAACTTTATTTTAAAATAATTAATTAATACAATATAAAAATATTAAAATTAATATACTAACATTTTTTAATTTTTCATGTCCTCAACCATTTTAGTTAGGTTCAATAGTTAGTAAAATATGAAAAAAATTCAAATGGAATTGTTATATATATATATATATTTTTTTTTTTTTTCAATAGTTAGTAAAATAACATTTTTATTATAATGTTTTGTTTCTTTTTATCTCCTAACTATAAAAAAATTCGTCTCCTATTATTCCACTTAAATTTAATGATTAGTAGAATATGAACAATATTTTAATTTAAATTGAATATGAAAAGATTAAAATTAATAACATAATATCTTTTGGTTTTTTTTTTTACTATTTTAATTAAATTCAATGATTAGGATAATATGAAAAGTTTATATATATATATATTATATTTCAAATCTTTTATTTTTGGATGATTAATTAATATATAACTTTTCATATTCTATAATTTAAATACTAATTTATTAAAAATTTATTTAATACTAGTAAATATCAAAATTAATAGGGCTAAATAATCATTTCATCTACTTTTGTAGCTTTTGGGCTTTGGACCAATTTAGAATAACAAATTTTTTAAATAAAAAAAGATAAAAATAAAAATAAAAACGGAAGAACAATGGAAAGCAAGGGAAAAAGTGACAGGAAAGAAAGAGAGAATGGTGGGAGAGGGGCGAGGTGGAAGGTCGATGCCCACGACAATCGGTTGAACGTATCAGATTAATATCGATCTATCTTGACCAATTAGATCGATATTGTTTTTGCTGAGATAAGCCAAATCGCCATTAA
This sequence comes from Durio zibethinus, assembly GCF_002303985.1. The sequence goes on from NW_019168270.1 coordinate 15,356,876, forward strand.
TTTAGTTGTCGGAGACAAGTCACCGTCGATCCAGTAACAGATATAAATGATATGATGGACACCTAAAAAATTAAAAAAAAAAAAAGGAAATTTAAAGAAAATATTTCCCTTCAATGCTCTTAAATTTTTGTTTTGGCCAATTATAAAATTTCAAAAACTAAAAATATTTAAAATTTTTTTTAATATCTAAAATATTATTTTAAATAATTTTTTTAATCTATAAAATTAATAAATTTATGGATGTTATTTTATATGTTTTATAAATAAATATTTTAAAAAAAGTTTTTGAACCCCACCATTATAAATTATTTTTTTTATTTTTTTCAAGTTAAAAAAAAAAAAGTGACTTGACACTTTTGTTACAAACCAACGTGATAAAAGTAGTATAATTTATGGGCAAATATATGTTTAACCATTTTCTGATATATACTAATATTTGTTGTCTCATGTCTAATGTGTGAATTTTTTTTATTTATTTTAAATAATAATTTATATAAATATATAATTATATAAAAATAAATAAAATTTGTATATTAATATGTAAAGTTTGTCCTATTTGAAAAATATATCATATTAACATAAAATTTATTGGTTTTAACATTAATATAAAATTAAATTATGAAAATAAAGAAATTGAAATTTAATACAACTTTAACTCTTTTTATTAATCAAATAAATTTATTTAATAAAATATATTTATTTTGATTAATTATAAGTAAATTTTAAAATTGGCTTCCATTTTTATACTTATGGTATTTCAATAAGTTATATATTTTATTAAAAATATTTTATTTCATTTTATTTTATAATTTCTAAAAAATTAATGAAAGAAAATATATAATTATTAAATTAAACTAAATTAAAAATAATTAATAATATATTTAAAACATTTATTTATTTTTATAAAAAATGATATAATGCATGAGAATTATATTCATCCTTGACTTTATTTTTAGTAGGTATAATTTTTGACAAAATAAATTTCGAGAGCTTGAATTTTTTACTGTCTCGGCATTACTTTTCTGGCGGAGAATCAAATAAAGATTTTAAATTAAAAAAAAAAAAAAAAGAAATTGGAGCAGTTAGCCCAGCTGCAACCAACTTAAGCCAATGCTCTTTGAAGTCGGCCAGATAACTAAACCAGGGCTATTAGTTTCTAACTAGTCCAGCAACGGGTGGAGCCCAAATTATACAAAACCTAGATCGGACCCCAACCGGGTTATCCAAATTGCCGACCCTGGAAAATTGAAGAGAAACAGAAACAAATTGTTAAGAGAAGAGACAGAGATGGCATTGCCTTCTTAGGGATTTGAATGAGTCAACTTCTTCTGGAATTTACGTCGCTTTCGATCCCAATCATCATCAAAAGTGGAAAAATCAAAATCTGGTAGCGACTTTTTTAATATATATTTTTATTTTTATTTTTAATTGTCAAAATTCTTGATTTTATCTTCTTTTTTTTTCCCCTTTTCTGATCGTCTATTAATTTATTTTATTTCTTGAATATGTAAATTTTTTTTAAAAATTCACTCTCATACTGTCAAATAATTTGCTTTTGGGTCTTAATTTTGGTATGATTATTTTATCTGTATCTATGTAAATTCCTTTTTGTTTTATTAATATCTGGTGCTTCAAAGGAATTAAATTTAATAATATTAGAATTAGAATTTGGTGGAAATTAAACTAATATGTTCAATTTTAGGGGTTTATTTTACTTTTATTTATAATCATGCCAGTATTTGAATAGTTATTGCCTGGATATAATGAATGAGAAATTTTTATTTGCCAGGGTTTTATACATAGTGATAATAATTTTGCTACATACACATAAAAATTGTCTACTTTCAATGTTAAATTATTCATTGTGATATTTTCCTAGCAAGTTTGATTTCTTATAATTTTTTTTTCATTTTTGTATTCATTGTATAACGGCATCGCAATTTGGTTCCATCTTTGCTTGGTATGTGGATGTTTAGTGTGTTCAAAGTTATATTGAATATGACCCAGTTTTTGTAACTTGAAGTTCTAAAAAAGGGTGAGTTTTGCTTCTATAAGTAAAAATCGTTGGTCAGCAGTTACTTTTGATTGTTTATTGTTGTTGCATTAATTGTCAACAGGAGCAATTTTGATGTAATACTTTCTCTATCCACTTTTGTATTGCTTGTGGACTAAATAACATTTTTAAAAAGTCTAAAGAGTAATGTAGGAAGTGAGGTGTTGATTTTTTTATTTGGCGGGTTACATTGCTCTTGAATGATCTTCATGTAAAGGTGACTTTTGCAGTGGTAACATTTAAATTTGGACTATAATGTTGTTAAACTGCCTTTGGAAAGGAATTTTTGTATGCAATTTCATAGTTGTGTACTTGAAGCTGCACGTGAAGGCAAGGCTTGACTTGTATGTTTTATTTGATACAGAAAATGGACGACTTGGACATTGATTCAGTAGTGGACATACCTGACACTCCTGATAGGTTATCTTCACGGCGAATGAATGGAGGAGATTATGTTGAAAAGGAAAGTAATATATCTGTAGCTGGTCATTTAGGAGGTTCTACTACTGCAGGTGAAGGATCTTTTGATAGTCTACGGGACAGAGGTAGGCTGCTAGCTGAGAATGGGTGCAACAGAAAATATTATATACACCCTCGAAAACTTTCAGACTGTGTTGATGGAAATGAGCGTTGGAAAAACACCATAGTCTTATCCCCGCTAGAGAAAGCTCATGAAAATGCTCCTGTATTTATGAAAACAGCAATGGAGAGAATCAGGAATTCCATTAGAGAGCAATACATGGATAAAGGAAAAGCTTGTTGCTCTAAGTTCCCTCCTAAATCATCTGGATTCCAAGAAGGCCATGAGATTCTAGATTTAACTGGACAGAATATGTACAACCAAATTCCTGAAATGGCATTTCCACATGGTGGATCAAAAAATTGCTTAGCTGAAGGAAGAAAAGAAGGTGAGGTACCAAGAAATGTTGGTTCTTATCTATGTAACTCTTCAAACAATTCTACAACGTCCAGAAATAACTGCAAGGGAAAGGAAAAAATAGAGGACATTGGATTTAAAAATGTAGGTTCAGTTATGAATCATGGAAAAGGGGTGGGTCTCTCTCTTGGTTCCCCACTTAGAATGGAAACACAATTGTCTGCATCTCACCATTCTGTTGTCTCACCAAGAGCAGTTGGGCAAAAAAGATTGGTTCGAAATGGCTGCATCTCCCCCCAGAATATAGCTATCAGAGCTAAACAATTAAATGAACAATCCCAAAACAGCTTTAAAGCTGAACAAAATTTTGGCAATGCGGTTAGCAATGGTTGTTGTACGATAGATATTAGTGAGATAATTGCTGAAGATAATAATTATGGTAAAGGAAAAGGAGTTGGCCATCCCCACACATCTAAGGGCCATGACATCAAGTTTATTAGTTTATCTGGCAGGTAACTTTTAAGCAGTGTTCTTCTTTAACTAGATTTCTTTGCCTATTGTCTATTTGATGCTTTCTTTCTATTGTTTATTGGTTTCATTTGTTGTATTAAAATGTTTGCCAAAGAGATGGGTACAATCTCTGCCAGAAGCTTTGGAATAGCATGTGATCAAATGACAATGTAGCATTTTTTATTTTAAAATTCAGAATATGTACAATTGATTTCAAGAGAATCTTGGTGGATTTATTTTGTTTATCCTTAATTCTTACTAGAAGGATCCTTATGATTAAAACAAGTGTTTCCCTGCTGTAGTCCTGTGAGTAATAATGTAGAAGCTAGTGGTGGTATTAATGATTCGAATAGGGAGGCATGCTTTGAAGAAAAAGGTGGTTGGAGAAGCACATGCAACCATTCAAAGAATGTAGATCATGCATCTGGACATCATTTCAGCAGATTTAATAATGTTGGATGCCAAGTGAGTCAACAAAATGAAAATAGAGTTATGAAAGGAGATAATGCTAGTGGAGGAAACAACAGGACTGTATGTGATTGTCCAGAAAATCAAGATGCAACTGAAATGGATACTGTGATCTTCTCAAAATTCATCCAAATAAGTGAACCTTCTAATGCAAAAAGAATGCTGCCTGAAAGGCAAAAGAAACATGTATTAACCTCAAGAAATGGTGGTGAAAGCTCTAGGGTCATTCCAAATGACTCAGACATTGTGTTTTTTTGGTTCATCTAGGGGATCATCTAGTTCAGGGTCATCTAGAATTCATATTGGGCAACATATGAATGTTTTGGATCTTGATGAAATGAGAGGGACAAGTGCCAATTATGGTGACTGTGTGAATGATGACGACTTGGAGGCTAGGGCAAGGCAAGTTGAAGCGGATGAAATGTTGGCCCGTGAACTCCAACAACAATTATATCATGAGGTCCCAATATTTGGTGATGGCAAGGTTGATTCTGTTATTATTTGATGCTTTTCTCCCTTCAATAACGGTGACTTGTTTATTCACATGCGTTAGCTTTAAATGTTTGTGAACATTTTAACAGATTGATGAAAACATTGCATGGGCACTTCCGCAGGAGGAAGATGCACTATGTCCTACTTCTATTCAGACTTTCCGTGAGCCAAATCATGTAAGCTTAAAGTCTTTTTTCTTTTAGTGGATGATAACCTTAGAGCCTACTTTTAGTGCATGAAATTGACTGTGCATCATGAAATCTTTTATGGTCATGAAGGTTTAGGATAGCTGCTAGATTTGTGTTTAAACTAGTGGAAACTTGCCATACAAGAGGCAAGAGCCTCTCCTGTCAAAAGTAGAAGAGACTTGGATTTAGTAATGTTTTTCCTAGATCCCAGCAACCTTGATGTTCGTAAAGGGTTTTCTAGTTCATCATTGTTTAAGTTTTTGCTTGTTTGATTGTGATAATTATCAAAATGCTTAAGAGTTAATTTAGAATTTGATTGGTAAATGACAAGAGCTGGATTAAACTTGTTTGTTTGAGCTTGTGAGTACATTTACTATAACTATCTTGAAACTCTTGTGCCAGCTAGTTTAGCTGTCTAAGTTGGTTTTACCATGGACATGGAATCAATCCTGCCTTCATGAGGGAACTGTGGGGGGCTAACCCCCATTGTTTAGCCTGGTCATTGGACCTGAAAAAGATTTGAAACTCTGTGTTATATTTTTCCATTTAGTCTTAGCACCTTTCAGAAAAATACCAAAAGGTTTTAGGGAAAAGGGCTGTGAGATCCCCCATCCTGCAAGTAGAGACAAGTTAGCTTTTATACAGCTGTACTATATCCCAAAAAATGGGACCTAGTTATGAGCTTTGTCAAGACTCTTTGATGAGATACTAGTACGTTGAAGGAATAAATAAAGCAAGCATTAGAGGAAACATGCAGCTTCATATCTTGGCCATTCAAGTAACCAATTATTGTAAACCTATTGGTATTGACCAAAATTTGTTCAGGTGTGTGAGTGTGTTCTGGTGCACGCCTACTTTTATTTGGTTTGCTCATGGTTCCATTAACTGCCTGAACTTAATCCGTAAATTATGGGTTTGTCTTAATAAATAATTTGATCTTGAAGCATGGCATAAATCATTGTTTGGATGTTGAGACTCAAGTCCTTGTGGCATCATTAAAATACTTTTTTTTTTTTTTTCACATTTATAATTAATATTGTTTTCTTATCTATTCTGCTTACAACACATTGGTTGGTTCCTAAGTGGCTTTTTGTCCCTTGGTTTCATGTTTAATGTTTAAAGTTAATGTTTCCTTGATTACTGCTTACAGGTTGCTCTTCTTCTCTTTCCTCTTTATCTGTTTCTTTTTTATCCCCCAATTGAGAGGCTCTCTCAGTTTTCTGATTAAATATGGAAAGTTGTGTTTTTTCTGATCTCAAAGTGATATTGATGCTGTGTATCTTGTTGATGTAATTTCAAGAAGTTCTAAACTTTCTCTGCACCAATATCCTTCTTTTTTTTTTGTGTGTGTATTCTATCTCTATTTTGCAGCCTTATTTAATGTTAATAAACAATTTTATTTGAAAGAAATGAAGGAAATTGCATAAAATATTGTGAACCCATCCTCATGGAATTAGTACTTAGATGCTTAAACAGCTATAATTGTTATTAAAGAAGGCAGAGGTTCAACTTTATGAATACTCTCTCTTTGTTGCTGCAGGGTCAAATGACCTTAACTTTATATACTGTTTGGTTGATGCTAATCTATGCCAGATGAAAAGAAGGGATTCTATATTTCAGTTATGCTATTTGAATCGAGTGGAAGACATTTTTGTAGAATTGCATATTTATATTTTTCGGACTCTAGTATTATCATATGCTAATATTGATCAAGGTTTTTCTTGTATCCTAGTATAAAAGAAATGTATTGCTTAATGCTTTTTTGGATCATTTTTGTTTTATGCAATTAAACTGGTATTGATTCTCTCTTCAACTATATGAAATTGATAATTTTCATTTTGGATTTGTATAATTTCCTCCTTGTAATATTATTCTTTGCCTCTCATGCAGAGAGGCTCAACAAGGCATTCTCGTACTCAGCCTCCGCTGCGAATTTTTCAGAATTCTTCAAATAGGAGAGGAGTACAGACTCGTTTACTTACTTCTGCTAGACGGTTGAGGAGTCGTGTTTTGAATCAACCTCGAGTGGCACCATCTAGGACAAGGAATTTTCAGTTTCCTTTGGAAATGGATTTGGATATGGTAATTTTTCCCCTTGTTGTCCTATCCTGTATTTCTTCACTTTCAACGATAACTGATTTATGGCTTTTTGACACAGAGACTTTGTATATTGGAAGCCATGGAAGCTGCTATTGGAGATGGTGATGACATGGGAATGGCTAGTCACATCTTCCAAGTTCAACATGATTTTAATGAGTAAGATTTTTCTATTATAATTACCATTAAAATTTGGTAGACAATTTATTTAGTCGTTGCTGCAAGTGTCTTGGGCTGTGAAACACAACTGCAGTTTTGAGGGTTGCCACTTTATGCAGAAATAATAGGACTGTATCCAGATTTGGCTCCAGCTATGACCAGCTCTGATAATGGCACAGTCTGGACAGTTTTTTTTTTTTGGGTAGACATACATGCAGTTTTAAACCTACTTAATATTGTTTCCTTATGGTTTCATATAAGATGGAAAATACACAGCTTGGCTATTGTATTGGTGTAAAATAGGTTTACTAGAAACCACGGTATGAATATGAAGTAGTTGGACACCATCCCGTTTTGGTTGAATATAACTATTATAAGATGGAAATAATTTGCCTATTTAGAAGGGTTCTGGATTATAAGGTTTGAATTGGCCAAAAAAGGGGTTATTGAGTTTGGAAGGAGCCATGATACCACAACAACAATTAAAAGTTTCTTGCAACTATTTAGAGGTTGGAGGCATCAGTTACACTGATAGTTAACAACTATTCTGTGACTCTGGGTTGATGTATCTAAAATTGTGGTAATTAGCAAAATCAAGAATACTTTGCAAACTGGTGAAGTAATAGCATTCCAAAAATGTTCACAAACCTCTCTGTAAGGGGATTTAAAGTGCCCAACTTTTCCTTCTTTTCAATCTTTTTTGTCAACATTTTAACATCAGTTGGTTCAGATGTTTTATCCAAGTTTCTTTCTGATCATGGATAGACCGCCCAATTTCAGGTCCACTTGGAATTACCATATTGTAGTTTGGTTGAAGGAAATTAAGACCTTGAAATTTTGTAGAATAGCATGTCATTCTGTGTTGTTAGGAGTATCCAGGATAGGCAGATGATAACCAGTGATCTTTCTATAACTTTTAACTTTAATAATTCATCTTTTTTACTTCTGTTTATCATATTTCTATGTTGCTTAATGTTCTATTTAAGATTTTCTATCCTCTCTGGATTAACTGCTGTTAGTTGAAGTTGTTATATCTTGTCTCCATTTTCATTTTCTTGCAGAAACGATTATGAAATGCTGTTGGCCCTGGATGATAACAATCATCAGCATGGTGGTGCATCAACTAATCAGATTAACAGTTTACCACTGTCAAAAGTACAGGTAAATGTCTGGGCCATGTGGATGAAACCATATAGATAGGTGTTTTATGTTTTGCTTTCCTCATATATATGCGTGCAAATACAATCTCCATTGCTTATATTTGGCTCTCCAGATCTAATTTCTAATTATTTTTGTTCAATTCCTTTATCAATACAGACTGATAATTTTGAAGAAGCTTGTGCCATATGTCTTGAAACCCCCACCATCGGAGAAACCATTCGCCATCTTCCTTGTCTACATAAATTTCACAAGGATGTAATGTGTTCTATCTTGGCAATGCCACTTTGCTTTTCTTTTTGTGGGATTAATTTCAAGTTTCTTGTAGGGGGAAGTTAACAAGTATTTAATCTGTTTCTTCATTCCCTTTATGTGGCAGTGTATCGATCCATGGCTGGAGCAGGAAATCGTCATGCCCAGTTTGCAATCATCTATAACTTGAATGGTAATTCCACTCCATTAGTCTTTTTTTATGAGAGGGAAAAAAGTCTCGTAGGCAAATATTTATTAGAGATAGGTATTTTTCTTTCTAATTGACTCCTTGAAATTTTTGTTACTGAAACTTGTTGGGCTTCTGGTGTTACTTCACCGTTCACATTTTTCCTGGATTTCAATTGAATTCAGAAGAGAAATCGCCTCTGTTTTTGGGTCATAATTCATAAACAGTTGTCACATAAATTTGTCAATTGGATGTTATCTTTGCCTTTTCCTGCAGATTCGGACCGCTACACACGAAGGGAAGGGATCTGAAAAGGCTTGATGAAAGAAAGCAGACATGGCCTTGAAATGGTTGATGGAGGATCTAATCCTCAGTGTAACCAATGGGGAAAGGGATTAACGTCTAGAAAGTAGAAGGCAGGCATGCAACTAAGCATATGAACCTCTTTAAGCTGCGTTTTTTGTTTTCTGAATTTTTGGTGGGAAATGGTGAATTGGCTTACCCTAATTATTTTTTACGATTCGTTGTCCATTTGCAATAGAATTTATTTTCATGCGGTCTCCCCTCGCCCCCTTCTGTTTTTTCAATTTAAAAAAAAAAAAATCAGATTTCAGAATGATAGAAGAATTTAATTATGGTAAGCAAAAAAATACATGTAACAAACCACACAGTATTGGATCTTGAAGGGGGGGGGGGGGGAAGTTTCTAAGTAATGTTTTACTTAAGAAAAAGTAATTTGAAACACCTGTATCATTAAAACTAGAGGTAGACAATATTAAGGATAAAATTTGATTTAGAATTTGAGGAAATTATCATATTTGAGTTTGACCTTGGATTTGATTTTGAAAAATTGTTAATATTGAATCTGAACTTTGATTCGATTTAAATTTATTAATGAACAGTATAAAAGAAAAACACGAATTTGAGGATATAAATTTAAAATAAAACAAAGTAATTTCAATCAATTTGGAACTTGAAAAACTCCAATTTTAGTTTCAAAAAAATTTTCAAATTATAATATTAGAGGTTGATCAAATATGAAGAGTCTAAATTCAAAAACGTCTAAATTTTACTAACTTTAAAATGATTTGAATTTCAAATTATTTGAATCTAAAATAATTTAAATCTTTGTCTAAATTCTAAATAGTTTCTAATAAAACAATTTTTTTGTCAAAACAGTTTCTAATTAAAACAATTTTTTGGTCATTTTTTTAAATTTCTTTTTTTATATAATATAATCAATGTATTCTTCGATTTTTCTAGAATTTAAAACTATTTTTTTTATACGATTTTAAAGATGCAATCTTCAATATTAGCCGATGTATTTAAGATATTATTCTTGAAATAT
>NW_019168270.1:15367664-15387783 GCF_002303985.1 Durio zibethinus
CCACCAGTCCTCGAGGAGATACTTGATTAAGCTTTACCAAAGAAGCCAAAGAGTGGCTCTATTTATAGCTAAAGGGAATTTGACATACATTGCACTCACAACAATTTGAGTCAGAATCTGACTGTAAGAAAAATGAGTGTATATATGTATATGACAGAAGGAATCACACGTAATACTATAACTATCATGTGCATGAGATCAAGTGGACGAATCCACAAGTAGATACTATTTGCCGTAGCAATGAAGCTGGGCATGCGAATTGAAAGTCGCTTTCATTCATATATATACCAATGGCATGGAAAGTACTACCATCCTAGTTGCAAGGTCCAAATTCATAATATTAACTTTGAAAAGGTTAAATACAATACTAGCTTGTAATACCATTGTATTCATCTCCAATGACGGGGCAACAAGATTCAGATTTAATGGGTACAACAATTGTCACTCTAGTGACAACGTCCAAATTCATAAATTTATCTCATAAAAGCTAAAAACAATTCTAACTTGTAATATCATTGTATTCATCCCTAATGGCAAAGTTTAAACTATATATATTTAGATTCAGTAACAATTTCATTTCATTTCAATTCACATATCAATTTCCAAAACCATGATAAAGTGCATTTCTCAAAATTATTTTTAGTTCGTACATTATTCTTCAAGTATCATTTCAAGACAGATTCAGAATATAATAAATCATCAATTCATAGCTTTCAAATCAATTTTATAGTTATAAAATATAAAATAATTCATACGAAAACAAAATTTCATATAAAAATAAACAAAATCATATTTGACTTATTTTAACATTATATACTTATACATTTATAAAACAATCAAAGATTCAATAAGCCACTTACTTGATTTGCCATAGTATATAATCACACGTTGATTTCTTGATGCACTACAAGAATTTAGAAACCCAATATTTACAACTATGTTTAGTAACCAATCACATAATAATTAATTAATTAATGATTATGTTAGCTTTCAATCTATCCTCAGTCATGATTATTTGATAGATGTAATGGCTATTATGAAAAAGAGTTTAAACTTCCAAAGACTAATAAGAAATCTATTATATAAAAACTAAATGCTAAACACCAAAAACTTAAATTTTCTACATGGCTATAATTTATTGAAATTATAGCCTACATGTTGTAGATACTAAAATTTTAGCATCTAAGGAAAATTAATTTCACACAATAAAATATATACTACTCGGGATGGATATCACACTTACACTTTAAAGACGTTTGATTCACAAAATCTTTGATTACCACTTTGAATGTTGAAAATATTTTTGAGTTTGTTGGGGTTTGGTTTATTTGATATGTTGTATGTTGATAATGTTTGCTTCCAAATTGTCAAAAATTTGATTGGAAACCCATATCTATTCCCTATTAGGTTATCTTTTATTCTTAGAAAAATGTGAATTTTCTTCCTTTATCCCTTACTCAAAATTTTCTTTGGTCCATAATGTCCTTGTAATAATTGAATGGAACAAATATAATAAATAAATAAATCTCAATTTCCACATACCCCAAACTCAAAAGTTTTCTTCTTAGTTTTACAAATCCCAACCGTTACAATATATTTTCTCATTCTTAAAATAGATATTTTATTATATATTTGAATTTAAAATTGCTTTGAGAATATTAGCAACTTTAATTTTATTTTTTAAAGATTTTAATATTGATTAAAATTAATAATTCAATAAATAGATAAACAATTTAAGCATAAATACCTTTCAATAGTGTTATAAATAATTTGTTAATTATATGTTGTTTTCAATTTGCTTCATTTTAATTTCAATGTGTAGTTTCATAAAGAATTGTATTTATAGAATATATAAGTTCATTTATTACTATAGTATTGAAGGACATTTTAGTAAAATTAAAAGGAATGATATATTCTTAAACAACCAAACGAAGTTAAGTTATATTTAAGTTATGATGATCAAATATTCTTAGTCAATCAAATGAAGTTATATTGTGTTAAAGGAATGAGAACAAAATACTGACATGAAATATATTATGCCAAATTGACTTTGCAATCTTTTAAAGGGAGAATCTATTCCCAAAGAAGCACTTGAGATTTTATTAACAAAGTACCTCCTTCATGTTATACTTGCCTTTTATTTTGATTAACCATTAAAAAAATTATTTACCAAATAATGTCTTACTTGTCATCATAAAAAATGTGGCCAAACTATCAAAATATTCAACAAAACTAGCTTTTCTCAAATAATAAGATATACACAAATTCTTATCGGTGACGGATTGAGATATTTATTTGTAATATACATAAAAAACTTATAAACAAAAATTAAAATAATATATTATTGGTGTTAAACCATTTTATTTAACTAAAAATTTTGACTCTTAAAGTAATAGTTCGTGTTTTTTCAATTTGATTTTGTTTAATGCTTACAAATCCATAGGCGTGTTATCTAAAATATTAGTAGTTTTACCGTTTTTGTATTTACAATGTTCATTGAAAAATTATATTTACTAATTTTGTCAATGGAACTAATGTCTAAGAAAAAATTTTAGACATGTACAAAAATATTTTTCTTCAAATTTTCTCATTTTTTTATGTTTGGGAGTGTTCATGCATATCCCATCTATAGGCTTTGTTCCTCTTACTCTTTCATGTCAAATAAGTGTTTTTGTTATTTTTTTTATTAAACAAAGTAGAACAGTTCAACATCACAATTATCAAATTGAACGAAAATTTATAGAATAAGCTTTTAAAATTATTATTAAATAAACCAACATTAATTTTTTTTTTCAGTTAACCATTATATTTTAGGAGATCATTGTAGACACCTAATTTTCTCTTGACCAAATCCTAACCATTTGTGAAGTACTTAAAAGTCATCTCAATTCAAATCTAACATTTATTTGATTTTGATAAGTTTTTAAAATTAAATTTAAGACCAATTCGACTTAAATACCCAAGATCAAATCTGGTCAAATTTGATCAAGCTCGATCAAATTTAATTAAACTTGGTCCAAATCGATTAACAATGGTCAAAAAATATGAAATTTGGGTTAACTTTGAAAATTCACAATCAAATTGGAACCAATGTGAATTAAGATTGAAAATTGTGATTCTAAAACACTAAAAACCTTGATTGTACTTGGATAAGGGTAAAAGTACCAATTCTTTAAGGTATTTTTGTAAAAGGGTATTTTGATAATTTAACCTTCTCGAATTGGATTTTTGTGAAAATCTCCAAACCATAATTAACCTTTTTTTAAAATTTTTGATGCATTAAAAACCCATATCACATCTTGAGAGGTGTAAAATTATAAAAATATCCTTAGGGGTATTTTTATAATTTCACTTTCCCAAGGTTAAAACTTTTTGAAAAGCTATAGATCATGCTCTAATATAGTTTGATGATTTTTGAGATATTGAAAACCTTAATTGTATCTTGAAAATGTGTGAAATCACCAAAATATCCTTTGAGGATATTTTTGTAATTTGACCTTTTCAAGGTCTATTTTTCATGAAACCTTTTAGATCATGCTTTTAAAATATTTGATGATTTTTGGAGCATTCAAAACCACTGCAATACCTCAGAATGTATAAAATTACCAAAATACCACGTATGAAATTACCAATATACCACTTAGGGGTAATTTCATAATTTAACCTTTTCAAGGTTGAATTTTCACGAAAATTTTTATATCTTAATTCTATATTATTTTATAATTTTTGGTGCTTTAAAATCTCAAAAAAGAACACGAGAACATTGATGTCCAAGAAAATGGCTTAAAGACTAAAAACTTTACATTAAGGGCAAAATGATTTTTTTTTAACTTAGTTTTAATGACTATAAAATCTAATTTTTGCAGTGTATATCTTGAACCATTGGATCACATTGGTAATCTTGATCCGATGACTAAAGTTTGTTCTTTGAAATAAAAAAGAAAGAAATTTAAGCCATTAGATGGTTTTTTATCCAAAGGCCTAGATTTAATTTTGTAAAAATATTTTCCCATCATCTTCTCAACAGAAAGAAATAGTTTTCTACATAGGAAGGTTGAGAATAACTCCTGAAATAGGGGAGGAAAAGAGAAACAAGAAAAAATCCATGAAAAAAAAGAAGAAAAAAGGAAAAAATTTTTTCCTTTATTTGCTTAAATGTATATTTTTTCAATTTCCATCTTCTATTTTCTTGCATCCTAATTACATTTTTCATAACATTTCATATTATTTCATACATTTTTCTTCTTGTTTTTCTTGAAAGTTTGTAGTTCATTTTCTTGTTCAAAAGCTTGAATTAAACTTCATCCAATTAATCAATAGTTAGATTAAAGCTAGAAAACAAGTAAAAACAAAACACAATCCACCGTTGAAAGCCATTGAAGATTTGGCCTAATCTCCCCTTACTTGGCTGAACCACATTTTGGTTTTTCTTAGATGTTTTACTTGCTTTTAAGTTGCATATGATGTTGAGATGGTAAGTTTATTTGCTATTTGAATAAATTTTAGCTAGTATGTGATTCATGTATATTGTTTGGATGTTTATTTCCATTTTTTTCAGTTCATTTTATGTTTGATCAAACCTTTCTCATAACATAAGCAGTCCCCTCTTTACGAAATAAATGATCAAAAATGCTTCACAAAGACATAAGGGCAGACGGAATCGACCACCTTATGAATACATCAAAGACTTCAAAAACTAAAGCATGTCCTTTCTTCGACTATTCGACCTGTTCCTCGATAATATTTTTTTAACATCGCAATAAAACTTAAATGTCTTTACAATATTTTTTGAAACTTCTTTCGTCATTGTTTACTCTGAAAACTACATAAATTTTAGGTAGTTGATAGACGAGTCTGGGCCTGTACAAGGGAGTGTCCTACAACAAAAAGAATAATAGGCAATCAAAGATTACACAATACCAGTCTCACATCATAATAGGTATGAACTCTTGACTTTAACTATATAGAATCTTTCTATCAATTTTAGGAACATAGTCACTTGACCTGGAAACAACAGTTTTTCCTAAATATAAATACATTTTTTATGCAAACTGAGAATTCTTTCCAAAGGTCTTTAGTTCAAGTAGGGAATTCAATGAATCTGAAACAATGGATACCATAGGAGAATCAACCTAAAAGTGAGACTAAAAGCCGTAAAGAAGAGAAATAGGGCATTAGCAGCTTCTCAAATTTTGATAGGTTCATACTTTAAAGCCAACTTTTCATTTAAAAGTATTTAAATTAGTTCAAACATTTGCATGGTATGAAATTCGATATTCATGGATGATATCAAGGGTTGTGTGGCAAGTTAATAAAAAAATGTTAACAGGCTTAGAAGAAAGTAAGGAATAAGACATGTAAAAAAAAAAGTAAGAAAATAAGAAAAAAATAATAGCTAGAAAAAGAATGAAATCATGCATGTTGAGACAATTTATAACCATATGAAAGCTTGATTTGGTCTAGGTTTATCGAAATTATTAAGTTCATTTTTTATTTTTTGTAGAAAATAAGAGAAAAAAAAAAGAGATCTAGAATGTTTATGTCATTTCTACTGACTCATTGTTTGGTTTTTTGTATTTTTTATTGTTACTTTTGGTTTTTTGGGTTTTAAAATTTAATTATAGTTGCAATTGTTTGGGTTATAAACCTTACGTGCATGAACCCTTTATTTGGCTTATATTTTTATTTTTTAGCTACATTTGCATTGCTTTCTCCATTTTATCTATAATTGATTCAACTTTATTTCATTATAGTCTTATTTCTTTCTACTTTGTATGATACAACAAAATACAAATTATATCTTTCAATGTTTTTACCTAAACCAACAACCAATTTTTTTATTATCTCTTCAAAAATTTTATGCTATAAATAAAAAAAAAACTTAAAATAATCTAGGCAGAGCCGGGTTCCCACATTAGTTATAAATCAAAATCAAAACATAATCAAAATAAAACCATCATCCTTAATGCAACATTTAAAAAGTTTTAAGGGCATATTCCTCTACCATAACCTTTTTGTTTTCTTTTCTTTGCATTTTCTTTGCCCTTTAATGTGACACTCCAATCCCACATCAAGTATTCTAAAGATCTGCTATAATTATAAAGCGTCTTTTGTGGGATAAAACTATGAGACCCTCAGATCAAATAGATAATATCTCGCAGGTTGAGTGTGAGTTTTCATAAATGATATTAGAGCCAGGTTATCAGTCGGACGGAAGCTAAATGTTACATCATGGGACTCACCTCTAGAATCTTGCAAAAGCTAAATATTACACGATATGAGCCACCTCTAGAATTTCAACGTCTGGTATGATTTTATGATCTGTGTGTGCTTTGTGTTAAGCTTAATAGGGACATCAAGCTTAACAAAGACATCAAGCTTTAACGGAGGGAGTTTGTGACATTTTAATCTCACATAGAGAGATTTTAAATATCTGTTATGATATAAGTAGAGACTTAAACCTAAACTTATGAGGCACCGTTTGTGAGATAAAACTGTGAGACTTTCAGGTCAAAATAGATAATACCCCGCAAGTTTAGTGCGAATCTCGACATTTAATCTATAAAAATCAATTCAAATTAAATCTTTAAAACAATTAATCAATTATTCAATAATCAAATTAAACAAAAAGGAAAAAAAATCACTTTTGCTTAAATATGCACTAATTTGAATCCAAACAATATTTTTCAAGCGAAACTTTATTGTAAGCAGTTCAATTGTCTTACCTCTTGTTGATTCTTTCAAAACAAAGGTTGCTTGAAAACCACTATTATGATACTTTATAACAATAATATAAGAAGATGATCTTTTAAAAGTATAAATAGTGTAAAAAAACTAGTACATTACATGATTTTTAGAAAATGTAATTCGTTTTGCCTATAATCCAATGTTTGTAACTTCCCTTAATGTGAGAAATAGCTACCAAAATTATTAATTAGAATAAAGTAATAAGAAAGGAAATATATTTGATGAAATCTCTTATTTGAACTTTTTACTACCAATTTTAGTAGTTCATCGATAGTGTCCCAAACTTGAAATTCTTATCAAATCCTCAATTTACACATCAAATTTTATATCAAAACAAATATATGCCTAAATTAACTCTATAAATCATTGCAATTACCTAACAAAATTTTATTTTAAAAACAACAATTAAAAATTGAAAGTAAAAATTTACAAAGAACCTAAGGAAGATTACTCTATTAGCATTATTTAATTCCCTTCTCTTTTTTAATCTAAAATAGTCTACAATTTCTTTCAAATAATCATAAATATTTTTAATATAATATGATACAATTATTTTAATTAGTCAAAATTTAACAAACCTACATTATTAATTTCAAACAAAAATGATATAATTTATAAAAAAAATAAAAAAATTCATGAAACTAAGATTCAAATTTCATTTTCATAAAGAAAAGTTCATTTTTATTTTCATTAACAAATCTTCAAAATATCTAAAAAAATACAAATCCATACATACAAATAATAACACATTTTCAAAAGAACAAAATTAGAATATCAATATTTATAATGATACCACAAAAAATCCAAAACAATCCATACCTAAAATTTATTAATCATGATCTTTCTTTTCTTTTAATTAGCATTATATATATCTATATATATTTATGTCATATGGACTTTTCTTAAATATTAATACAATAGAAAAATCATGATTAAAATTTTAAATTTTAAGTACTCATCCCGCATATTTGAGAATTGTTAATGAATAAAAGTAATCGGATAAAAGGACCTTAATTTTTAAAAAAAATATATATTAAAGAAAAAAGTAAAAAAACAAAAGATCAAATGAATATTAATCCCATTTTGAGAACTATCAAATCAATTTCCCTTACTAAAGGTCATACAGTGTTCATTGTTTAAGAGATGGCAATAAAGTGATCACCATATGTTAATTCATATCCAACCTATTTTGTATAGAGCTAAATGATATATAAGCCTATTATCACTAGAAAGTGATTTTGATACTAGTTTATATAAGCAAAAAATTGCAATATTATGAAGACCATAAACTATTTTGGTATAAAGAAATTACAGCAATTCAATTCCATTTTAATTATCTAATTTCATTCAATTTTGAAAATTGAAAAAAAAAATGGTCACAAATGGGTCAAAGCTAGGCTATTTTTTAAAAATATATATTTTTTCAAGAAAAAAAATTATTAGTGTCATTCACTATGTGAAACATGTGCTAGGCACAACTGAAAAATGACCTCAGTTTGATTAGATTTGCATAAGACTCTTTTTTCCCTTCTTGCTTCTTTTTTTTTCTTCTCGCTTTATTCCTCTATTTCTCTCTTATTTTCTACTATCTCCAATCCCCCACACTTTTTTTCCTTCTTTTATTTTTTAATTAAAAGACAATGCCATTAGATAACAAAAGAAAAAAATTTGTTGACAAGTGTTGAAAAGGTATAAAATAACAATGAACAAACTTCCAAACATCTTTTTATTGTTTGCTAATGATTCTACAATCCTACAATTTATTGATTTGGACCAAAGAAATATTAACATAAGGATATAAAATCCATGTCACTCTTAAAGACTAACGTTAAAAACAAAAAATAGTTAATCTCTTTGGTAGTTTTTCAAATGAAATTTTTTGTTTGTCCACAAAATTTGTATCTTGCAGTTTTTCCCCATCCTCAAAACTTATAATCTTTCATATCAAAATCATTTTATAACTAAAACAATTGAAGACAATAGCAGTAAAACATTTTCAAAAATCAATTTTTTATTATAATTAAAGCTTTTTTTATCAAGTTTGCCTCTCAAAAAATACTTACCTTGTCAACCATATTATTGAAATTCTTGGTTCTTTGGTTCAATTGATAATTTTTCAAAGTAAACTTTATTTATAAACTCGGCATTCTTGCACCTCTATTGTCTTCAATATGTTTGATAAATTGTTACAGTGGGAAACATTCAATTTTCTTATTTAATTTTTAATTTCTTAGCAAATGGTTTAAGATATGATCCATTTAAGCATGCTCCTAAGTTCAAAGGTATATGATTTCTTGAAGGACAATTGTTTAAAGTAAGTATTAAAAGCAATAATTCTTACTACCTTTTTATTTTGTTTTATTTGTAAATGCTTTCAAAAAAGAAACTATCACACTTGTCCAATAATAAATAGTATCGGTACAAAAAAATTATACCAATAAAGGATAATCTCTTTGGTTTCAAGTGTAAGATCTACTATCTTATGAGCATACATTTTTAAGCCTTTTAACGTGTATTTATTAGTGTTTTATCTTTCTCCAATTTGCTTTGCATGCATGAATTATTTAGTAGAGGTTGATTCACCAATAGGAAAAATTGCTCATGGATTTGGAATTGATGTAGTTAAAGAATTTGACGTTAAAAATGATGATAGCTATGTTGCTAGCTAGTTCAAACTAAATAATAATGACAAAATTTAGAAAAGACAAACTTATAATTTTGCTTTCAATATATCATAAATTCTTGGAGTCTATGCTATAATAAAGTTATATATTAATATTCATTACATACAATGTTAATAATTCTAGCTCATTGATAATTGATAAGTTATCAATAGCTATATACTTTCAATTAGTTTAGGCTAATTACAATTATATTACAAATGATGACAAATTATTATTAAAACATGGCTAATAAGAATGACATATCTGTGAAAATGCGTTGCTATGATGCTCAATTATTAGTACGAAGATAGTTATACAATGTGCCAGATCAACTCAAAAGTCATTTTTAAAAAATTTCAACAAGAACATATTCAATTCTTTTTTATGTAGGATTTAAGTCTACAACACTTATTTTCTTCCACTGATGGCCTGTTTGATTCTTAATATGATACAAAACTAAATCAACACTTGAACCTAATGATCAAGCATTTTATAAAATATAATGCTGAAGAGAAAGGTAATAGGGAAAAGGAAAGCATGATTGTTACATATTCATATGACTTTTTGGCTATTGGAATGCATTTTACTTGTAATGGACTCGAGGTAAATTTAAAGTAGTGTTTTTACTTATTGAATCTTTTATGCAGGATTTTGAGATTTTAATAAATTTAATAGCAAATTAAAAAATTTTTTTGCTGAAAATTTAGGAATAGAGATAATGTATCCCATAGAGGGAAGAGTTTCAATGGCGACTTTTACTTGTTTTATGCAAGCACTTTAATCCCAATTTAGCTTCTATTTACATCTAGGAAACATTGAATTTTCTTTTAGAAAGAGCATGATTCTTAAGTCTTATCTTAATCAAAAGGAATTTTATTTGATTTGTTACTTAAGTTTACTGAAATTCATGTACATTATTTTTTGACTTAAATGTTTAATACTTTTGTAAAATAACAAAGAAATGGTTTTTGTTAGAAAACTAAATTTTATAATTTGTAGAAAGAATTCAAAAGACAAGAAAGCATTTCATTGAAAATGATTATATAGACTTAATTATGTTTGTTGTTTCTTTATTATCTTATTCCTCACATATTCTAATTCTTAATTTGTTTATCTAATTAGGCATAAATTAACCAATTTTCTAACTTTAATTGGCCACATATTGGTGATATCTTTAAGGATCATGCGATCATGCAAAATTGAACTAGTGTTTGTTACACTTGTATGCTTATGACGTCTTTGTTTGTTACATGTCACATTTCAAATTCTACCTTGGTCACCATAATTTTTGTGAATAAAGTTGGTACCTTAGGTTAAATTGATACTAACTTAATGATTAAATAGATTTTGGTAGAAAACAAAAATGATAATAATAAAATTCAAGATGACAAGTTTCAAGTACATATATCAACAATAACGTTTTAACTAAAATAATATATTGAATTTATAGAATTTCATTTAAAGAAAACTTCAAAATGATATATTTATATTCATAGACAGTATTTTGTTTTTTTAAAACACTTGACAACTTAATTTTTAGTGGTAATTTTTTATAACTTTAGTAGCTTTAAGATGACATTTTCACTACTTACTAAATGTTAGCTTCAAAATATCATTCTCATTGCCTTATAAATGTTACTTGAACTGCTACAGGAAATAGCAAAAAAGAAAAATATTTGGTTTAAACGAAGCTCTTTATGCTCAAAATGTAAACCTTATAGGTTGTATAATGAAATTTAATTTATGAGACTCACGTATATAATATAAAAGAAATAAGAATTTAAATTTACAGATAATATGTAGATTTACTAAACCTATGCATATATGTATCAAAACTTTTTAAGAAAATAATATTTGATTAAACCTTCTGATTATATGAATATGTAGGTTATATGAAATTGCTTTGCCCTATATAGTAAAATGGCATAGCAAGGGAAATATATAATCATGCAGAGTAAAAATGGTAAAGTCTACTTTGCATTTGAGTCTTATTCATTAAAATAAATATAGGAGAAAAATATATGAAAAATATAAGCTATTGAATGCAATATAAGCATGTAACTTATTGGACTTATTATAAGTAAGGGTCAAATCTAACCTAATTAATGAAAACATCATTTTAATTAGAAGGTTGAATGCTTGGATCTTTTTTTTTTTAGATTTTGTTTCAAGACAACTCTTAAATTTGCACTACCATGAGTTTTACCGCCTTTTTTTTAATCTTTTCACATTTATGATTTTTAAACCATCCACAACATCGAATTTCTTAGCATCATCTCTATTACTTTCTGTATAAAAATCATCAAAGTTGTTCATCAATAAACTTTTAGAACCCATTCAACCAACTTTGCCTAATGAAATTTTTTTCAACTCAAGCATTGTTTCTTTAAAGATTTTATTAAGAAGAGTGCATCATTCCTCTATTTTAGCAGCCTATATTGTCAACTAATTGCATTCTTGCTCAACTTTTTGTATTGATTCTTTTTAGCTAACTTGAGATCTTCTTGTATAGTGCTTCCATTGATATGTCTTACACTTCCAAGCTTTGTAGCTTTCATCAATCTCTTTACAATGTAATTTTTGGGTACAAACTCGATATTTCTCAACTCTAACACTTCAAAGATATGACAATAGAAAATTTCTTAAAATTCAAACTTCATACAAATACAACAGATTGAATTATCTGAAGAGTTAAATTTAACAAAATGATTTTGATATTCTCAAAAAACATTAATTTGTACTTAAAGAATGATTCATTTTGATTACAATCTTCAATAACTAGATCAAAAACTTTTTTTAAATTCTTCTTGAAACTTTTTAAAAGCATTGGGAATGTAAACATCTCTAGCATTATGACATAACATGGTTGTATTCAAATTTATTATTGGAATACGATGAATCATGTCATAATTAGATTTTACCTCATTATAGTGTAAATTAACCACTAACCTTTCAAAATGATTGAGGAATTACATAACATTTAACTCTTAAGTCATGTATTTCTTCAACTGGTTATTGAAATTTTCACTTCGTTAAGTACTTTTTCTCCTAAAAACAAATGTTTTCTTTTAAAATATCATTGCCAACTTCTCTCTATTCTCAAAAGTTCTAGCCAACCATGTATTTTCTTGAAGATTGTACTTGCCAATCATATCTTCCAATGCTTGAACAAACTTGTCCTTGTATAAAATATCATTAATATAATACAAAAACTCTTTAGCCAAAGTATTATGGGTTCGAAAGTACTACCCCAAATGTCTTTTGTCATTTCCCCACATATGCTAAATGCATAATTGATTAGTAGTCTTAGGTAATATAGTTTTCACAGCTTTCGCTATTGTTTAATCTTAATATATAATAATCGTTATTGGTTTCTTACTAGACATTGCTTGAACAAATATCTCAAAAAGCTATTCAAACGATTTAGTACACTCTTCATAAAGAAGTGTCGCCCCAAAAAGTACCTTTTTTTTTATGATATTGTCTAAGAAATGATGCAAGTGATTGAAAAAGAGTTTTAATTTCATAGGTATTATCGAAGCAAACAACGTACCTAAAATGGTCATAGTCAAGTACCATTCTTACAACTGCCAAAAAATATTAGTTATCAAACTATCCACATCAAGTTATATAGCATAAAACAATGAAAGGTTCTCTAATTATTGTTTTTGAAAAAAATTCAACAACCTTCCAGCATTTTTTTTTCATATCTTTTATTCATTTTAAATACAAATAATTATTATAGTCAAGAAAGAGATGACCAACATTTTCTCGACCTTTTATTTGTCTACTAATGAACTCAAAGGTTGATTTTTATGGAATACCATAATCATCTTGCATATTTGTTTCAATAGCTTAAGCAACAGTTTCTTTTTTTTGTAAAAGCAACATGTGAGCTTTTTCTGAAAATATAAGCTCATGATTATGATTTCTCTAAAATGACTGACCTTATATTTTTCATTGGACTTGTGAGAAATAGTAATATATGCCAAGCAACTTGTTATTACTTACTTTTGAGATCTCTTAACTTTTATGTACCACTTATCTAATATTCCAAAACCATTTTTGTAGCAAACAAATCTTCAAGATACCACATGGCCATTTATTTTACCTTTATTCTAGAAATATTTTCAAACACTAAAACCAACCATTCTAGCATATTGGTTATAAAACCAATAAACTTGATTTTCTGATTCAAATTGCATGTTCAACTTTGGTTCCATCTCTAGTATTGCATTGTTTAGATTACGGTTTTCATCCATTATATCTACAACAATAAAAATAAATTGCTCATTAACATTAACGTTAAAGGGATAAACTATAATTATATATTTTTTAATAGCTACCTATTTTTTCATTCTCCTTTAAAATGTGTGCATCTCCTTCATGAAGAACCATTGCTATATTACCTTCCACATTAATAATTCTTTCTCATTAACATATACATATACATATGGC
This sequence comes from Durio zibethinus, assembly GCF_002303985.1. Next base: position 15,381,533 of record NW_019168270.1, read on the forward strand.
ATCATAGCCTCTTAAAGATAAATATTTATCATTTCCATAGTTTTTATCTTAGCCCTTATGAAAATAAATTTCAAATATCAACGTCACCTCTTAAAGCTTGAAAGACTAGATTTTCTTTCTTTTTATTTAGCCCACTTAGATATCTAGTGTTGTTACGCTCAATTATAGCCCTAGTTAAACAAATAATTAAGATAAGTTAATTAGATATTGCAATTATTTCTATAAACAAACTAATCATGCCATCAAACCAATGCAAACTTATTTATAATTCCTTCTTTAATTGTAACTTAATCAGATCTAGATAATAAATTAGTAATCGTCTTTAACAGTAATTGAAATTGAAAAGTGAAACTAATACCGTAAGTTAAACGGTTAGTTGAATTAGTAAGTACCAAAACCTGAATGAAAGAAAAAATCATAAACCGAATTAATTATTAAGGATGGGAAATGCAAGCATGGGCAAAATGACAAGCCAAGGAGAAGGTCGAGTTCAACCCATGTAACGTATCATGATTTTGTTACTTACTAGCGCTTATCAACTCGTCTGCGACGATACGCAGCAGTTTTATGCATGTATTACTATCAATGTAACTTTACACTGAAAAATCTCCAACAACCGCATGGAGTAGTTACAGCAGTCATCACGTAAATCAATTAAAAAAAATGAATCCTGGTTTCCATTTACGAGTGGGGTAGAAAAAATTAAACTGTTACATGCTAACCAAAAAAAAAAAAAAACAATAAAAGCAAAAATAATAGTAGTTTTAGCAACATTAAAGATAAATAGAAATATAGACAAAGTTAATTGGTTATTATATGCGAAATTAGCATTATGAAATTAACAACTAAACAAGAACAAAAACGAAAAGGCTACTGATCGCTGCAGCTACTATTTTCAATTAAGCTACAGGTGCTACAAGTACTTTTCTGGAAAGGAAAGAAAATACCATCCCAATTTTCCTTTCCTTTCCTTTCCTTTCCTTTCGTTTCTTGGAGGCCAAACAGAAACCTTCGTCACCCACTCTCTCCATTTGATCTTTTCATTTCTTAAGATAGAAACAGAAACAATGGAGAAAGCGATCAATCGACAGCAAATTTTGCTGCAACACCTCAATCCTTCACCTCCTTCTTCGTCCGAACAGAATTACAACTCTGCCCTCTCTGTAAGCTCTATTTACTATTCTCAACTCAATCCTATTACTTTGATTCTTTGCCTCGAAGTTTTTTTCTTTTCTTTGACTCTTGGTTTCAAATTCTAGTAATTTTATTCGCTATCTAGAGAAAAAATTGATCCAGTTTAAGAATTGCGTTAATATTTTTCTTTAGGACTTTAATTTTGATTATTTAACATTTTTCAGTCAAAATATCTCCATTTCTTTTTTCTAATGAATTAAAATTTGAAAAAAAATTCCTCAGGCATCGACTTGTTTAGCTGGAGATAGCGCTGCTTATCAAAGAACTAATGTATTGGAGATGATGTGGTTATAGTAGCGTAAGTAACTCTTTTGAATTGATTAATTAATAATTATTGCAATTTTTTTCTTGTAAAATAATTAAGATTATTTGTATATTTTTTTTGTTTTAATTATGAAATTCTTAATTTCACAGAGCATATAGGACTGCCCTTTGCAAATCGAAGTGAGGCGGTTTCAAGGATACTTATCCTGATGATTTACTTGCACCTGTTTTAAGGGTTTGTCTTAATTTCTTTATTTTGTTCCGATTTTGGTTTTTTTTTTTTTTTTTTTTTGAGTGATTTATTTATTTATTTTTGTTGTTGTGGTTACGTTGAGTTTAGGCATTGATAGAGAAAACGAATTTGAATCCAAGTGAAGTTGGGGATATTGTTGTTGGGACGGTCTTGGCACCAGGATCTCAGCGAGTGAGTGAATGTAGGATGGCTGCATTCTATGCTGGCTTCCCTGGTATACATAGATATCATTGATTGTGTGTTTTTATGGATTTGTATTTTGTCATTGTTTTGTTGGTTGATTGTAGCACATTTTTGGTGATTCAGAAACTGTGCCCATTAGAACTGTGAACAGGCAATGCTCCTCTGGGCTTCAGGCAGTTGCTGATGCAGCAGCAGCAATAAAAGCAGGGTTTTATGACATTGGTAAGAGGAAACCTGTGTTTCTGATGATATTCATTATCTCTCTTTATAAAATGCTGCATTGTTTTTTTATTAATAACTACTCGTAATGTAGGCATTGGGGCTGGGTTGGAATCCATGACTGCTAATCCAATGGCTTGGGAAGGATCAGTTAACCCAAGGGTATTCTATCTTTCTCTCTCTCTCTCTCTCTTTTTATGTGCTTGCATTTGTTTATCATTCTGCCAATAGCCAAACAATACTGGAATTTTAAGGCCTGACATGATCTTTTGCTGATTTTGGCAGGTGAAGCAGATGGAGCAAGCTCAGAATTGTCTCCTTCCTATGGGTATTACATCAGAGAATGTTGCTCATCGCTTTGGTGTGACGAGGCAGGAGCAGGATCAGGCTGCAGTAAGTTGAATGATTGTCATGCAGTATGGTGTTGCAAATTATCTATCTCTATATATATATATATATATTCTTAAAATCTGGTTGTTAGGTTGAATCTCACAGGAAAGCAGTAGCTGCTACAGCTTCTGGTAAATTTAAAGATAAAATAATCCCTGTGCTCACCAAGGTAGCTACTTTTTTCTTTTTTGCATCTTATAGATACAATCTATGTTTGATATACTCTTACAGAATGCTTTGTGTGAATATACCTCATGTTTGGATTGTAATATTTCATGCATGAAGATTGTTGACCTAAAGACTGGCGATGAGAAACCTGTCACTATCTCTGTTGATGATGGGATCCGACCAAAGACTTCAGTGTCAGATCTGGCAAAATTGAAGCCCGTGTTCAAGAAAGATGGGAGCACTACCGCTGGTAGTGAATAATGTACGATATTCTGGAATTCTATGCTTCTCTGGTGGTTCTAACTTACTGATTTGTATGTTGCTTGTTTCGTAGGAAATTCTAGTCAAGTGAGTGATGGTGCTGGGGTTGTTCTACTCATGAAAAGAAGTGTTGCCATGCACAAAGGGCTACCAGTTCTTGGTGTATTCAGGTGTGTAATGCCTGGTATTGTATCCTTCTGATATATATTATAAATGAAATTGTGCAGTAACCTTTTGATGTGCTTGTAGACTATATAAAGCCAGCACTCTTGCTCTGTTACATCTGTTGTCTGGCTTTCAAAGTGTCTACTAGAATTTCTTGCTGTTTTGACTATTCTGTAATGAGGGTTCTAATCTAAGCTTTAATTTCTTTGCTATATGTGGTTTCTAAGGAGCATCCGACTGTTTACTTTCACTGTTACCCGTTTTTTTTTTTATCTGTTTTCTGTATGACATTGTTCGATTTCTATTTCTTCATTAGTAACCTCAAAGTATAAAACTGCCCCATTAGTCAGGCATGCATGACTGGGTCTCAAATGAAGTGACAGTGTGTGCAGCCATTTAGCATTCCACGTATCTAGGATTTTTTTTTTTCTTTTTCCTCGTATTTTATTTCGTTTGTATAGCTTCCTCTCAGTTTAATAGGGAACAAGGTCATTCAGAGTTATTTGTTTTATTTACCAGCCCAGGGCCCTCATTCTTTAAACTAATTAGAAATGTAAAATTTTGTATTAATTTAAGAAAGTGCTTGTTGATCTTGCAGGACTTTTACTGCAGTTGGTGTGGATCCTGCCATCAATGGTGGTGGTCCAGCTGTGGCAATTCCTGCAGCAGTTAAAGCTGCTGGTCTGGAACTTGATGATATTGATCTTTTTGAGATAAACGAGGTACAATGTAGTTTATCATTTAGCTTCAACGGAGTAAATTAAAGAGAATTACATTACATTGAAGTCTCTAATTTCTTCCTTTATTGCAGGCATTTGCATCTCAGTTTGTATACTGCCATAAGAAGCTGGGACTTGATCTGTTAAAGATTAACGTTAATGGAGGTGCAATGGCAATTGGACATCCATTGGGGGCAACAGGTATTTCTAACACAAACAAAGTTTACAAAACTTTGTTGTTTCTGTTTGTAATAATTGGCATTATCTATTGGAGTACTGAAGGTAAATCAATGCCCAAAATGATTATTTATTGGCGCTGTACTCACACGATCACTTCCATGTGAATCCGAGTATGTTAAGCCTAAAATGACTCTTGCAACTATAATGCAAGAAATTGGAAGGGCTCCTTGTACTATATATGTCTCGTGTATGCATTGGCATTTGAATTAAAGTAAGGTAAGAACCCGAATCTTAGGTCATCATGTAGTCATCTTTAAAAGATCGCCTCCAGCATGTCTGGGATTCAAATCCCAGCATGTGAAACCTCTTCTTCTATTCTCAGGCTACAGCCTCTTTTGTTAAAAAAAAAAAAGGTGAGACATGGATGTGGCTCTAGTTCACCACCTGTTAATATGCACACTTCTGTGCCCTTGTTGAAGGTGCTCGCTGTGTTGCTACACTTTTGCATGAAATGAAGCGGCGTGGCAGAGACTGCCGCTTTGGAGTGATCTCAATGTGCATAGGTATCTCTCTCTCTCTCTCTCTCTCTCTCTCTGCTTCTGTTGTATACTCACCAGAGTTGCTGACCATAGATTTAACCACTGAAATGCAGGCACAGGGATGGGGGCAGCAGCTGTTTTTGAAAGGGGTGATTGTATCGATGAGGTATGCAATGCCAGGAAAGTTGAAACTAACAACCTTTTATCCAAGGATGTCCGATAGAAATAATACGTATTCTTTTGTTAGCCGCTTTGATTTCTTATTAAATTATTCTAAATTGGGCTGGAAATTTTAATAAAGCAGTGTATCTGTGACAAGTCAGATTTTTTTTGGCCAGAAACCTGAAACAGGGTTCAGACATCTGGCTGTATCTTGACATTTTCATAAAATTATATTTCTGCCATTTGTGTTTAGATTGGATTGTTTGTAGATTGGATTATTTTGCATTAGGTTGTTTTCATTAAGAAAAAATTGATCAGTTTGAATTATTTTTAATTTGGATAAATTAAAATTCGGATTAAGGAAAATTCAAATTATTTTATATTCGGATCATTTCAATTTTGAGATATTTAGATTTAAGTCATTCAAGTTCAATTTGTTAATTTTTAAAATATATATATATATATATATTATATTTGAATGAATTATTTAAATCAAATTTGAATTTATCATTTGTAATTAAATTAGTTGAAGTTACATTTTTGTGAACTTCTGGCATGACCTATTGATAACAATGATACCTTTAATTTAGGTTTTCAATATCGTAAAAATAATTTTTCTAAAAAATAAATATAATTATATTATGTTAAAAATTAAAATGTCAGTTAAATGAATTAAAAATCATTTTCTAATATGAAATTATGTTAAATTAAATATAAATTTTACTTTGTTCATAGTAGAAATTATTAATGATTTTTATTGATAGATGTTTAATATTTATTTTTAATTTTTCATGCATTAATTATTAAATTTATTATTATTTATTTATATTGATATTTTATACAATCGTATTCACACATATTACTCATTAGTAATGAATTAAAAATAAACAAATAAATAGATATTTTAAAAAGACTCACTACTAAAAAGTAAGGTATTGATATTTTCATTTTAATCTCATGTGTTATAATTAGTTTTATGGACTTGTTCTTAACTTTTTTAAGAGAGACTTTTATTGTAATGTATAAAACATAAAAATGAATTTAAATTATAATAATAGAAATAATTTTTAATTTTTAACATAATTAAGAAAATGTATAATAAAAAAAAGAGATTGAAAACATAATTTAAAATTATTAAATTTTTTAAATTAATTTATTATATTTATTATTTTAATTATACTAATATTTTAGAAGTAAAATTATGCTCAATTTAATTTTATATAATTTTGGATAATATTTTGAGTTATTCAATTTTAAGTTATTTTGAGTGAATTATTTGATCTATAAATTACTTTATAAATTTCAGATCAATTCAAATTCGAATCAGTTGAATTTAAATTGAACAAGTTCGAGTTATGAATTTTTTAAATCGAATTGATTAGGTTTGGATTAAGACAGGTTATGCTAGTATTTCAAATTTGAATCAATTTTACTGTTGTAATTGTCAAATATATCAAGCTTAGCAAAAACCTTGCGAAAAACTTACAAAGGTTTCTCTAGTTGATAAAGAAATAATTACTTTTTTTATCAATTGAGATTTGATTTTTGTGAGAA
>NW_019168270.1:15388783-15420360 GCF_002303985.1 Durio zibethinus
AACTAAATAACAATTAATCTAGCTTATTAAGATTAATGACTTTCATATCGATAAGATTTACTATAAAATATGGAATGATAATTTTAACTTAAAAATAAAGATGCATGTGAACTTGAAATTACAAGGCAACTTAATTAATTAGCTCATTTTATAACCTAATGAAATTTATATTGGGAGTAAAAATGATCAAGTATGGTTGTGTTTGATAAACTATTAAAAATTTAAATTTGAATGATTATATTTTTTTAAGTAAGTCTGGTTACTTAATGGAATATTTTCAATGTAAAAGCATACAAAATATTAAGTATTTTTTAGCTACCTAATATATTGAGTCAATTTTATACATTAATCTTATATCTTTTTTTTTAATAATTTATTATTCCCTTTTTAATTTTTACAAGTTGAAAATAAATATGAACTTGTATCTCTCTTTTACAAAAATAAATAAAAAATCTACTAAAGATTTCATTTTCAGTAATATACCAAATAATTTTATATCATAAACTCAATACTTAAAACTTTCGTTGCTAAACTTCAATACTTAATGTTTCATTGTTGAATCTATTCAGCATATTAAACAATACCTAATATTTGGAGGTCGGTCAAGCATTTTACACCATGGTCGACTATGCTCTTGGCTTACTTTGAATGTGCTTTTGTTTTAAATCATATAGATGGAAGCTTTGATCTGTTGGTTTATTTGTTTACTACACATTTGATGTTAATTTTGGTAAGTCATTAGTAGTGTTTGGGTTGTGATTATATTTTCATGATTTTTGTAAATTTATGAGTTTGTTACATGTTTGTCAAATGTTCATACATGATTAAAATAATATTCTAGCATGGTTTTATGAATGTTTCATGCATATTCTACTTAAATGAGGTGATGAATGTTCGGTGAGAATACCATAGAAACTTTTGGTCAAGTTGGTTACCGTGTTTGGCCGAATATTGCTCTTCATTTTGTGATCACATATTGCTTGATCCCATGGTGTTGATTGTGTTCTTGCTATGTTTTTTCAAGTTTTAAGGTGTTGAGTGAAATTTCTATGCATAAATGTTTTTAGTAGGTTGTTTGGATGATTTTTGTGTTTGTTTGGTTGGCTTTTCCAAAAAAAAAAAGTGGTGGAACATCTTCTAAAAGTTTGGAAAAATTATTGTGTTGATACATTTTCCCCTTGATTTTCATGTACTAACATGTCTGTAATTTCATTTTGTAAATATCTTGGTTTTGTAATTATTTTTTTCATGTCATCTTTTTGCACATACATTCATTAATAACATTTTTGTATTTTTGCTTTTGTCACATGTCTATTTCATAAAAACCCAAGTTTCTTAAAACCCTAAATCCTAAATTCTAAACTGAACTTCCAAACCCTAAACCAAACCTTAAATCCTAAATCGTAAACCCTAAAACTTAACCCTCAAAACCAATCATGCATTTGCATTTCACTTTATCTTGTCATTACATGCTTCTTTTATATTGTCATGCATATATACTTTATCATTTATGTCATATTGTCATGCATTCATCATATTTTATTATGTTCATGCATCTTATGCATTTGTATTCAAAAATTGATTTTCAAAGAAAAATGTTTTAAAATAAGATAATATCTCAAATAAATATAGTCATTAAGATTTGGTTAAAAGACTCTTAGTGATTATTATTTATGAGAGGTGTTATTTTGATTTTATGTGATAATTTGAAAACCTTTAAATTAGAAAAATTTTTGAAACTCTACCTAATTATAGAATAGTGAAAGAGTGTTTCGATATTTAAGGGTATTTTCATTTTGAACCAAAAGTCAAAAAAGAGTTTTTTTTTTTTTTTAGAAATTTTTATTTATTTTTGTTTATTAAAAAAAAAGATGAAGATGAATTAATTTTAAACATTAAGTAATATAGGACTGTTTTAACCAAAATTCAAAAGTATAACATTCAATAAATTGACATCAATTTTTTACGGGCTTTGTAGAGATGTTAATCCTTCTCTATACGTAATCGACTCCCTACATCAAAATATGATTTTGCATACCATAAATTTGTTTTTTTATAAAACTTTTAAACTCGTTTTAAATGCTTTGTTAAAAAGACTAAAAGTTTTGGGTGGCTAATCATATTTTAAAAAAGATTGGGGGTGACTCATTGTTTTATTTTTATCAAAAATATTTTTAGCCCCCATTTTTTCAAAATTTTCCATTAATTCGACTTTTAAGTCACCCATCTCCTGGTCTCGATACGTCATGACACATATTAAGTCTTGAGTTTTAATAAGTAAAAGTACATCATTTGAATGTGATCACAAGTATTTAAATTATTAAAATCATCCTAAGAAAGATAAGAAATTGAACCATATGTTTAAGAAAAAGTTAAAAATTCTCTTAAGAATCCATAATACGGCAAATTAATGTTGGAATGCTTACATGGTTGTATTTTTGATAAAGTTCACCTATATAAATGGACGTGATGCCGCTTCTAGGAGCGAAAGCTTGACTCCAAAGACATTTATGAATATATAGGATAGATGGTCATTGAAATGGTGTCAAAGCATTGCTAAATTACGCTTTAGTGAGGATTTGAAATCTAAAGTGTGGTATGGTGCATAATTAGTCATTTAAGTTGGTTGGTTCAAAAATCTAAGATATACCAATTTCAATTTGACTAACTCAACAATACTATATTGATAATGAAATGATTTTAAATCATAATACATTATCTTTACTTATGCATGCATTAGATTTCTAGAAGTATTGAAACTTAGCCCTATTTTAAAATAAGTGAAAAAATATTATAAATATTTTCAAAATAATGAAAATATGATTAAGCAAGAAACTTAATCAAAGAGAAATTATGTTGAACTAAAATATAACTTAAGAAAAGTTCTTACGGTCAAATTGATGTGATTCAATTATAGAAAAAAGTCAAATCAAAAGATTGTTTTATATGAAAAATTGTAATGTTTAGAAATGTGAATAATGATTTCTTTTTGTATGAAAAGTTTAACTATTCAAATGAACAAATATATCCATAACTTTTCAAAGAGACATAATTCTAACGAAAAAAAAAGTGATATTTGATTGACACAATACAATCAAAGAGTCATAATTAAATGTCTACAAATAGAGATTGATGTAAGTTCATATGAAATACAATTCAATTCTAAGTTATACCTTTCTTTCTCCCAACTTTTTGTTAGAAGGCTAGTTGCTTTAGCATTATTTGCTATAAAAAATCTTATTGAAGACAAGATACTTTCATTTCTCACTATGGAGTGTTTAGTGGTTTAGTTTTTCTAATGCAAATTAAACTAAACTTAGGCTTTATTATATCTTGAAGGCTATTCGATTCAACTTGTCTTGCATATTATAATTGTTAGGGGTGAAATAAGCTTTAAGGAAAATATCAATTACATCACTCCTTGAAGCCATTTTCGTTCGTGATTGAGGGTTCCATTGCAATACAAGAGGGTTAGTAGAAAACTAAAAAAAATATCACATCAAGTTTGAATTGTTTGGTGTTCTTAGCCTTTTGATTTTTTTTAAAATTGTAAACTAGGCTTAACCTTTGGCAATAAAATCCTAATCAAATTGTGAAACAGTGGCCTGTTTGGATGGACGATGAGGTTTGCACCATAATCAATTTTTTCTTTTTAATTAGACCCTCTTTTTAAACATTGTAAGTGCTTAAATTTTAATTCATTGTAGTCATAAAATTTTCAACTTAAGTACATCTAAAATTTAATTTTGAAATCAGGTACATAGAATTCAAATTCTTTAAACCATTTAACAAACTAATAACTAAAAGGAGCATTCAATATGCTTTTGTTTTAGTCATATGTTGGACAATGGAAAAAGGATATTGTATAACTTTGTCTTATTATTTGTTACCAAATATACATTTCATTCAAATTTTGATATAAATGGACATTTTTATGAACGATAACTTAATTTTTAGATAAAAAAAATTGCATGCTTTTTATTCATAATTTTAGTAGATTTGATAATTTTAAATACTATTGGGTGACATCACATAAAAATTATATGAATAAGACACAAAAACAATATGATTTAAAGTTTTACCAATAATTGTATATGGGTTTAATAAAAACTAAAAAATATGTTTGTATTTATTGTTTCAATATGAATTTGATATAATAATTTTTTATATTTTATACATGTTTGACACGATATGAATACAAGTATGATACAGATACATGAATTTGGCAAATCAATTTTTTTGTCATGTTTAATTCATTATGAACTTTTGATTAAAACAAAATGAAAGAAAAAAATAAAAATAAAAATATATCTTAAAAAAATAAAGATGCATATTTCTCTTATAAGAAAGAAGTATAATATTTCAAAACACTTTTATTTAAATAAATTTCTTGAGCAAGAGGCAAAATTAAATAGAAGAACATTAATTCTATAAAAAAATGAATAATAAGTCTTATAAATTAAAAAAAAAAGAAAATTTATTGTGTAGTTGTTATTAGGACTCTGGTTCATTCCAAAAAGCCACGATCTCTTGAAAAAGCACTTGAAAAGTTGATTGTCTTCAACTCAGCCAAACCTTAATATATCTAAAACTTCTAAAAAAAAATTGTAAAAAGGATAACAATTCTTTGGTTTGGGTAAAAACATTTACATCAAAGCTTTTTTTTTTTTCGATACATGGAAAAGGCATTTGAAAGTACTTAATATGAAGAGAACTTTGAGGTTTCCTCCATTTTACAATTCCTCAAAACACTAAACTAAAAACAAAATCAACTTTGATTTATTTCTATGTGGAATATCCCTAAATCGACTAGAAATAAGAAATGTTCAAGATATATATATTTTTTTAAAGTTTACTATTAATTATGTACTTTAATTGTTTACCTATTTTTGTTATGAATATGGTTCTGATTTTTTTTTGTACATTAATTGCTTTAGGTATAATATTTACTTTTTTTTAAAAAATTGCAATTTAAGAATAAGGAAAAGATTTGTAAATACTGTGATTTGAACCCTAAATATCTTAGATGCCAACTTTTAAAAATGATTGCATTTATCATCTGAATTAAGTTTTAGATTTGAATATTTTACAATCTTTTCATCTCTTTGAATTTATATGTATTCCTTTTGTTTTTGGTCAATTGAAAAGATTTGAACTCATCATTTCAAACAAGGAGATTACATATGTATACTTTTGAGTCAAATGCTCATCTGGTACATCTTCTTTTTTTTGACAATAGGCTATGATACTGCAATTCATACATTTTTTTACTATTGGTGTGGTTTCTCAGTTACTTACAAACATTAGCATTAGCATTTATGGCAACATGCCAAACTAATGGATTTTAGGTTCTCTTGCAATAGTTCTTTCAGAAACTTAAAAAAGAGCCATATTTTCAATCATTCAAATTGTGGAATTTAGCTTTTATAAAAATGATAAGGTTGTAACACATAGCTATCAGTAGAGTAATTAGTCTATTGAAAAGTGATCATTGCATGCATTACATTTTGCACACTAAATTAAAGTAGAAAAGCATGCAAAAAGAAAATGTTGATATTTGTTGGACCAGTTGTTGTTGTTCTAAAAGGAAAAACAACTTTTGAAATGTTTGAGAAAGTTGGGTGGGAATTGGATCCCTGCTTTTTCTTGCTACAAAAATTCTCTTTAAAACTTGATTTAAATTGCCATCAATGAAATGTTGATATTTGTTGGACCAGTTGCTATAAAATGTCAAAATAAAATCTTTGAATCCAAGATATAGAATATTTGTTTCTTTGTTTAGTATTGAGATGTAGTGCTCAATCCTAATAACATAGAAGGTTGGATAAAAAAATAGGGTTTAACTTGGTTCATATAACCAAGATGGCATTCAACAAGGTTTAAATCCCAGTACCTATAATCGTTTTCTCTATCTTTTAAACTATGAGCACTACAAGAGAATTGACATTAAGCAATGGTCAAAATCATTGTTAAATATCTATTTAGCTTTGTTAAAATTATTTTGAAATGTTTTTTTGTCATTATGGGTTTGTTGCTATTAACCTCATTGTTTAAGAGTTAATGCAACAACTTATAGCCTCATTGATAAAATAGATATTGCAATGACTTTTAATTATTGGCATATTAATCATATATTCACAACAATAAAAGTAATTGTATAAAATTTATTTTAGCAACAATAAATTTTGGTTACAAAAATTTTATGTAACATTTTTATTATGGTTACAAAAAATTTTCATAACAATACTTTTTTGGTTGCCAAATTTTTTACATTACAACAAATGTAGTAGCTAAAAAATTATTTTGCAACGACAAATAATATTGTATAAACTTCATTTTAACAAGCATATAATTTGGTTACAAAAAGTTTTACATAACAATATTATTTTGGTTATATAAAAAATTTTGTAACGGTTACACGTCATTGTTTTAACTTTTTTCAACAACTATAAAATTTAGTTACAAAAAATTTTACATAACAATATTATTGTGGTTACATAACATATTTTGTAATGATTAAATATCATTTATTAAACTCCTTTTCAGCAACCATAAAAGTTGGTTATAAACTCTTAAGTAATAATATTATTTTAGTTATATAATAACATATTTGGCAACAATTAAATGTTGCCATTTTAGTTTCATTTTACAACCTTAAAATTTAGTTACAAAGCCTTTTCGTAACAATATGAATTTTTGTTGCCTTATAATATTTTGCAACATTTTCATATATAGTTAGTATTAATGTTTAGTATCATGATTTTGTATCATTTTCATAAATAATGTTAATGACTATAATCATTGAAAAATATTTAACATATCTAATGTTATCACTAGTAAAATTATTTTCGCAATTATTTTTTTAATTTTAACAACAAATTTTATCGTTGCAATTTTTTTAATTAATTGTAGCAACGACTAATATTATTACATAAATATTTTTTAAAAATTGTTTTATACCTTTCTAGCAATATTGTTTTTGTCAATCATAAAATAATTAAATTTATTATTTATTCATAAATATAGTAAAAAAATTTTTACAATAAGTCATCTTGCATTTACAATAAATCTATCCATTGAAAAATCAATAAATTCACTGGTTTACTCTATGCTATAATCTTGATTCTTTCAATCATATATTTTAAAACTTATCACCACTTTGCCACATACCCTAAAGCATTTGGCCACCTTCACACTGCCCGTAACCCAACATTACTTATATTAAAGAAACATACTAGGTTATAGCCCAAAGGTGGATTTGGTAATGAATTATCATTAGGGTCCTTGATACAGGCATCTGTCATGAGAATGATATCTTTAGTAATGAAGGCTTACTATCAATGCCAGAGAGACGATGTGGTGTATGTCAAAGTGATACTATTTCAACTTATCTTAAGGGGTGTTTGATTCATAAAATCTTTGATTCTGGAGGAAAATGTGATCTTCAGAAAAGTGAAACACTCAAGATTTTCTTCTATATTCAGATTTACTCGTTTGGTTGGTAGAGAATCCGTGTATGTTCATTCTTATATAATTATCATATTCTTTTTGACATATATGATGGTAACTTTTCATTTGGTTTTACTAATAATATATACTAAAATGATAAATGATGCCCTTAGTAGTAAAAGAAAACAAATATTTTAATTGATTACTATTTTAATTTACAAAACATCATTAATTGAGGCATTTGTAAACATGAACACCTTAATTGATAGGGTAAATTTTATTTAGAAAATGGATCAATTAAGGCATTTGGGACTCTGAACACCTTAATTGATCTGTTTTAAAATTTTAAAGCATATCAATTAATTTGAAAATCATTCATATCATAACACGATTTTTGATATAAAAAAATTTTAATAAATTATCAATTAAGTAAAAACGCCTTAATTGATGCCTTTGTCAATTAATGTGTTTTTTCCTTGAAACATCTTAATTACAACATAAAATAAAAAAAATTTTATATAGTTTATATAATTACCTACAACTAAATCTCAATCACTTCCAAACTTGCTTTTCAAAAGGGTAATAGCTATGTGATAAATTTTTTATTCATGTCAATTTTGAAAATAAAGCAACTCCCTCTGCTAGAGTCTTGAAATACCATAGGAAAATGTAGGTTTCTAATTCTAGGACTTTGGATACTATTGAGAATATGACTTTTTTTTTTTTTGTAATCAGATTACCCTAAATTAAACGTGGGAATCAAATATCAATCATCAAGATTTTAGGAGAAAATTTATGGATTTCCCTGAACCAAATGCACTTTTATTATAAAAAGAAACTGATTGTGGCAAGTTTTTACAACAAAGGCATGTAGCAAAAAAAATGAACATATAAAATACAGATGACTATGAACATATTAAATGAAAAAAGATTGCAGAATCTAATAATAATGTGTAGATTTAAGTTGAAGAACCAAATTAGAATTTAAAACAATTAACTTGGAGATTGAACTTGAACCAAATTAAACTTTAACATATCCTAAAAATGCGAGGTTGTTACTACATCCAATAGCAAAACAATTATACTGGAACCCAAAATAAGAACAAACATTAGCGAAACTTTGAAAACAATTTCAAATTTTTAACTTGCAATAGTCAAATGAAAATAAAAATATTTTACACTTAAGAATAAAGATCTAAAGCTCCATTTGTTTTGCTAAAATTGACTTTTACAAAATATTTTTCGAAAAATATTTACATTTTTGAAAAAAAAAATATTTTTTTATTGTTTTGATGAGTTAAAGAAAAATATTTTCTATTGTTTGGTTATTTTCTAAAAATTTTGCTTCTTTTTTCAAATAATATTAATATAACTATTAAAATATTTAAAATTATTTATTATTAAAGTATATTAAAATTATTAATATTCAAGAATAATTATATTTTAATAATAATATTTAATATTAAAATATTATATTAATATAAAACATTTAAAATAAAACTATTTATTATTCTTTATATTAATATTTCAAAATATTTAAAATAGTATTAATATTCTTAAAATATTATTTTTATTAATATTAAAATAGTAATATTTATTATTAAAATATTTATATTTTATATTAAAAGTATCTATTGTTCATTCATAACAAAAATCTATTTTATTTATATTTATTTTTTAAATAGTAATATAAATAGCTTAATAAATAAAAATATAAAATTATATATTTTAAACTAAAAGATAACAAGAAATTATTTAAAATATCCATATTAAGAAAATAATATTATTGTATTTTTTAACATTAATTATTAGAATAATAAAAATATTATTATATATTTTATTATTTATTATTAACATAATAATATAGTACAATTTATTATTGAAATACTAAAAATATTTATGTTTAATAATGTACAAAATAAAAATATTTAAAATTGAAATATAAAAATACTTTAATGTTAAAAATACTTTAATGTTAATTTTTTAATATTTTAATAAAAATTAAATAAAATATTTTTATTTATATAATGATATCTTAAGTCAAATCAAATCAAGTTTAAGTTTAAAATATTATATTCAAAGTCTTACTTAAGTAAAACTATAAAAATATTTAAAATTAAAGTATTAAAAGACTTTTAATTTTAATATTTTAATTTTTGCAGTAAATTATAATAAAAATAATAATACTTGGGTCAAGTCAAATTAAGCCTGAGTTTAAAAAAATCATTTATAAGGTTTGATTTGAGTTAAATTATGTTATAAAACATTGATAAGTAGTTTACTTATAGATAGTTTTTTGTTTTTGAAGAAATTGTCTTCTCATTTTGGATAGGAGAAGACAATTTCCCAAAAAAATGAAAAAGGGGAAGACAATTTAAAAAAAATGATCTCATTGACCAATCAATTTTCTATCAAACAAACATCTAAAAACGCAAAAATAATTTTACGAAAGTAATTTTTTATGAAACAAATGGAGCCTAAAACCCAATATGTATTACTTTGGTACATAATGAGTTAACTAGTCCAGCAAATGTTAATATGCAATGCAAATTAATAAAAGCTTATAGTTCAAACAATTGCTCACAAAAAGAAACTTCCAAAGTTGTAACTCGTAAGAAACCAATATTATATGGTATCTCCCCACTAATCTGACAATAAGAATTATCTTTAAAATTGCCAATCAACAAAGGTTAAAAATGGATAACAACTATGTTCCAAAAAAAAATAATAATAACTCATGTCCTGAGAGGCATGCAACTTACAAGATTTCAAAACTAGTATAATACTCCTTTTTTTCATTTCATATACTCTTTTTTCTTCATCAGACTGTGCATACCAAAGGTCAAAAATAATGATTTGTAATTAGGTGAATTGCAGTGAGGAATGAGATCAAATGATGGCAAATAAAAGTAGTGATATAATCCTTGAATCAATCATTTGTTCCGAGTAGTGTGTAATAATACATCCGAAAGATCCTATCATAGTGCCTGTTTTCCTTATGCTTGTTTGGATTTTTTTTTTGTGTAAATTTAATAGATACATTTTCCTCTATGACGAGCAACTCGCTTCCTTCGAAAAAATCTAAAGGGAACCATGCCTTGTGCGCTCAAACTTCCTGCGAGACATTCTTCCCCTCTTTCATTACCAAAAGAAAAAAAAAAAAAACACAACAAATCAAAACTCTAATCAAACCAATGTTTTTCTTTTAAATCTATAAAAAATACGATGAACAAAAAAATTTTCAAAAAGACACCAATTTATTTTCTTACAAAAAATCTCAGAAAACAGTTTATTATTTTTCCTTTACTTTTCGCCACTTTTCTATCTAAAGGTAACTAAAGAAAGGATGAAACTTGAAAGGGAAGAAAAGGATGGATAGAAGATAGAGGTGACCTGAGTTAGGACTTTTATCACTGCTGCTGTTGCTGGCTGCTTACACTCTGTAAACAAAGAATTACTAAAACCTTGGCTGTTGTTTTTATAGCATATTTAAATAACTAAATTTATATAAATCCTCCTTTTCTTTCTTAAATTTAATTGTGTTCCCAATATTTTGGTTTTATGACAAAATGGAGGCTTTCGTCATTGATTAGCTTGGATATTTGAGCCCAATTGATGGGTTTAGGTGACTTTTAGCCCTCACTTTAATTTTTACAAGCATTTTGACTTATGAACTCTGATTAGATCGCATCCAAATTATACAGGTTAATGGAACTACTTAAAAACCAAAGGAACTTAGTTTTTCAAAGGGACTGTAAGCACAAAAAAGATTTAATCGAACCACCAGATTTTATTTATATTATGTGTATAAACATTTAATGATAGTAAGTGTTTAAACATAGTTTTCTTTTCATCTTTTTCCCATTAGCAATTCTAAATTCACTCAGCTATAACCTTGCAAAAGAGCCCATATTTTTTAAAAGAATTCAACGTAAATGAAACAGATATCCAAAATTTTAATATCTTTCCCAATTCCTTGCTTAAATCGACTTTTGCCAATTTAACAATGGAACTTTAAAAATTTATGGAACATATCATATTGAAAGCTTAAACTCAAGTGAAATATATATTGAAAGCATAAAAATGATCTCATCGATGGTTTGAATTTGCAGAATTGTGAACAATTTATACTTTGGCCATATTCATATATGATAATAGATCCCTATGAGGAGCTTACAATACCTAGAAATAAGAATTTAAAAGATAGATATTTGCAAGTTTTTTGCGCTTCATATCATGGATTAAAAGTTGTACATTTCAAGAATAATATTACATAGAACTTCTAAGAATGATAGACATATATCTATCATGAAAGAAAAATAATGATTGAAAACCTCTTAACTTATAGAACTAAAATTCAAGTCTAATAATATTGTATTAACTTCTTAATTGAAGGTTTACTTCCATCAGAAGCTACAGAATATGTCTACTTAATCATGAAATGCAATGACAAAGAACGAACAACATCTATAATTCATATTATTACTAAGTTAGACTTGTGATGTTGGGCTCCGATGAGCAAATAAGCATGTCAATCACATAGATTGCATGAATAGAGAAAAGTGAAGTGCTTTTATTTACCTCTTTTTCTCAAGCTACAACAAATTAGTTAATTTGGTTTTGTAGTCTGTTGGTATCATTTTGTACCTTTGGAGATATTTAGATGGTAAATCGTAATAATAGACAGATTGATCAAGGCATGGTTGACTGATTGTGACATTAGCCAGTTGAAAGGGAAAACATTGGCAAGACTCGAATTTTAGGACGAGGTTAATACAATATGTAGGATTTTCAAACCTTTTAGCTTATATCCAAGATATGCTCTAGGATTAAAAAAAAAAAAAACCCCACTAAAAGCGACAATATCAGAAGATGTAAGTTACATAAAAAGTTTAAGAGTTGCCATTTTCTACTCTCGTACCTGTAAAATCAAATAGCAATTTTCTAATGTAAGATAACCAAGACATTAGTTATTGACAAAAACATTGAACAGTTAACCATGACAAATAGTCAAATTTATTATCAATCACCATCTTGCTTTGCTAAAGTTGAGCATCTTGGGCTCCCTTCGTTACATTTCAGTCTGATTGTGCAATCTGTTTCTTCTCTAAATTACCAAAAGATACAAACAACTATTGAAGAAACTGATAAGAATGTGAAGTATGAAAATTGAAATTATTTTGTAAAAATATTAAAATTTGAATCATTAAGTGGAATAGAAGGAATGACCTTTTTGAGAGACTTTGTGAATGTTCCAAGGAGATTTGGAGGAGAAACTAGGCTTGAAAAGCTTGTTGACTTGAAGTGGAGATTCTTCCATGGCGACCTACACATAAGCGTTTAGCATAACAGAGTACAAAATAATGGCAAGTGTTTTTAGTTAATTACTTTAAACTAAACGAATGGAGAACGAAAATTAAAGGAAAAGGAAGATGAAAGGGTTGGGCATTTTGAGTTTAATGACAGAGACTTTCCCTCTGGTTCAAATTCAAAGAATGTTTAATGAATTTCTCAGATAAAAAAGACAAAGAGGATTGGGCATTTTGAGTTAAGCTTTCCCCCCTCTACTGATATTCAAATTCAAGGAATTTCTAATGAATTTCTTAAAAAAAAAAAAGTTTTATCTTACAAAAAAAATCCTAACATGAGCTAAACTTAAAGATAGAATACTGAAAAGTTGTATCTCTGAACATCTAAATAGTTGCCACGTGTCATTATTTAGGCACTATAGACTAAAATAGATGTATGTTGATATATAGAGAAAGCATATAATTATACAGTATTATACAGTGAAACTTACAAGATTTCTTTCGAGCCTATGCTCTAAAAGTCTCGACGTTAATAACCTTAATTGCTTACAAAAGCAAAAATAAAAATTATCGTTATATAAAATATTTTTTTAATTAAAGATTATTGTAAATAAAATAGGTTTGTCACAATAACAATTTTTTATTTTTACAAATATGATAACAATTTTTAGTAATTTTTTGTCATTATATAAAATATTAACAAATTAAATTAAGTAACGATATTGAAAAATTATTACAAATAAAATAAGTTTTCACAACAACTTTTTATTATTGTTACAAATGTTATGAAATTTTTCATAACAACTTTTTTTTGTCGTTATATAAAATATTAAAAAAAATAATCTAAGCAATGATATTGAAAAATTATTACAAATAAAATAAATTTTTATAACAATTTTTTGTTGTCGTTACAAATATTATAAAATTTTTCGTAACAATTTTTTTGTTGTTATATAAAATATTTAAAAAATAACTTAGGCAACAACATTGATAAATTATTGCAAATAAAACAAGTTTTTGCATCAACTTTTTGTTGTTGTAACAAATATTATAATTTTTTGTAACAACTTTATTTGTTGTTATATAAAATATTAAAAAAATAGCTTAAGTAACAATATTGAAAAGTGTTTGCGAATAAAATAACTTTTTACAATAACTTTTTATTGTCGTTACAAATATTATAAAATTTTTTGTAACAATTTTTTGTCATTGTATAAAATATTTAAAAAATAATGTGATTAACGACATTGAAAAATGATAGCAAATAAAATAAGTTTTCACAATAATTTTTTGTTGTCGTTATAAATATTATAAAATTTTTCATATCAATTTTATTTGTCATTGTATAAAATATTAAAAATTCCTCAAGTAATAACATTGAAAAATGATTGCAAATAAAACAAGTTTTCGCAATAATTTTTTGTTGTTACAAATATTATAAAACTTTTCATATTAACTTTTTGTCATTACATAAAATATTTAAAAAATAACTTAAGCAACCACAATAAAAAATGATTACAAATAAAACAAGTTTTTGTAACAACTTTTTGTTGTCATTACAAATGTTATGAAAAATTTCACAATAACTTTATTTATCATTGTATAAAATATTAAAAAATAACTTAAGCAACAATGATTTTGAAAAATCATTGCAAATAAACTAAGTTTAAACAACAACTTTTTGTTATTGTTACAAATGTGATAACATTTTTCGTAATAAAGTTTTTTGTCATTGTATAAAATATTATAAAAATAACTTAAGCAAAGACATTGAAAAATAATTGCAAATAAAACAAGTTTTTGCAACAACTTTATATTGCCGTTACAAACAGTATAAAATTTTTTGTAACAATTTTATTGTCATTGCATAAAATATTTAACAAATAACTTAAACAATGACTTTGAAAAATCATTACAAATAAAAGAAGTTTACACTACAACTTTTTGTTGCCGTTTCAAATATAATAAAATCTTTCGTAATAACTTGTTTTGTCATTGTATAAATATTAAAAAATAACTTAAGTAACGACTTCGAAAAATTATTGCAAATAAAGCAAATTTAGGCGACAACTTTTTGTTGTTGATACAAATATGATAAAATTTTTCATAATAATTTTTTTGTCGTTGTATAAAATATTTAAAAATAACTTAAGTAACGATATTGAAAATTTGTTATAAATAAAATAAGTTTTCACAACAATTTTTTGAAGTCGTTATGAATAATAAAAAAAATTAATTAAGCAACGATTATAAAAAGTCATTATAAATATAATAATATTTGGCAATGATATTTTCAATTGTTGCAAATTAGGGTTGCTAAAGCTCTATTTTCTTATAGTAGAAACTATGCTATGACCTTTATTGTATATAAAATAATATAAAAAGGTTGGACAAAGCTTTAAGAATATAGGACTATGTAAAAAGAAGCTTGGATTCAAGTTTTTATATATGTGATCATTTTGGTTTGTACTAGAAAAAAGGAAGTAATGAATCCCATAGAGTTTATTTATCAAATTGCTGGTAGACATGAGACAGCATGGAAAGATAGCATATCATTGATCCACTAAAGAATTTTAACTCCACAAACTAAACACCAAGGTATCTTTAATGCAATGCATGGGTGATGGCTGGTTTCTGGTAATATTCCTTCTCTTTTCCTTGAGCTTGTGAAGTGCATCTACCATGTACTCTTAAGAAGTTTTCACTAACTGTCCATCTAAATGGTAGCTAAGATAGCCAAAAGGAAGAAGTATTAGTTTACTCATGCCCACCAAATTTTAAATTAAAGAGTTGAAATGTCATCTAGGTGCCTGTTATTTTTAATACTCTTTCAATGTAATTACAACTCCCAATTGCCTATGCCTAAAAGTATTAGGATGATCTTTTATGTATGGGCCTTTTATTATATATTATTTCAATAAAAGATAGGAGTACGCATTTTATCCATTTCTTTTATTCAACCCACTTTCCAATCAAAACATTTTGCCAATATTTTCTATTTCATTTAATTTCAAGTCCCCAAATGAATATAAAGATAATCATGATAATGATCAGGGATTTAATTTTGAAAATTCAATTAATATTGATAAACTTGACATTGAAAAAGACTCTGAAGAATGCACATTACCTTTAAATTTAATGAGATTAATTGAGCAAGAGAATAAATTTATTGGGCCTTATCAAGAAGTTACTGAAATGATCAATTTAGGTTATGCCAAAACAAAAAAGAAGTCAAGGTCGGTACCTCATTCTCAGTGGTTGGTAGACAACAATTAAATGATCTACTTTAGGAATTTCTAGATGTATTCATTGGTCCTAACAATATATGTCTGGGCTCAGCACTAAGATAGTGGAATATAGGCTACCCTTGAAGCCTGAATGTAAGCCAGTTCAGAAAAAACTAAGAAGGATGAAACCAAAAATGTTATTAAAAATTAAAGAAGATAAAAAGTAGTTTGATACAGGCTTTCTGCAAGTGACTAAATACCTTGAATGGGTGGCTAATATAGTACCTGTCTCCAAGAAAGATGAAAAGGTATAAATGTGTGTGAATTATCATGATTTGAATAGGGATAGCCTGAAAGACAATTTTTCTTTGCTTTATATTGATACATTGGTGGATAATACTACCCGATATGCATTTTTCTCTTTTATGGATAGGTTCTTTGGCTATAATCAAATAAAGATGGCTTAAGATGATATAAAAAAAACTACCTTTATAGCTATATGGAGAAACTTTTGTTATAAGTTTATGCCCTTTGGATTGAAAAATGTTGGGGCAACCTATCAAAGGGCTATGGTGACACTCTTCTATGATAAGATGTACAAAGAGATTGAGGTGTATGTGGATGATATGATCATAAAATCTTAAAAGAGAGAAGACCATGTAACTTACCTCAAGAAATTATTTGAAAGGTTAAGGAAATTAGCTCAAGTTAAATTGGTCCAAATATACATTTAAAGCCAAATCAGGGAAACTATTACATTTTACAGTTAGTTAAAAAAGAATAAAAGTTGATCCAGACAAGATTCAAGCCATTCAAAATTTATCCTCGCTAAGTGTACCAAAAGAAGTTCAAGATTTTTTAGGTAGATTAAACTACATCTCTCGATTCATTTCTTAACTTACTTTTAAATGCGATCTCATTTTTAAACTCTTCTAAAAGAACAACCTAGGTGAATGAAATAGAGAATGTTAAGAGGTTTTTTATAAGATTAAGCAATACATATCAAATCCTCCAATATTAGCACCACCCATTTCTGGAAGCCTATTGATTTTATATGTAGTGGTGCATGAGAAGTCGATGGGATGTGTGTTAGGATAGCAGATGAATTTAGCTAAAAAGAAAAAGCTATTTATTACTTGAGTAAGAAGTTTACGGAATACGAGTCTAAGTATTTATCATTAGAGAAAATGTATAGTGCTTTGGCTTAGACGGTTAAGAGACTCAAGCACTATATGTTTTACCACACAACTTAGCTTATAGCTAAACTAGACTTAATCAAGTATATCTTTAAAAACCATCATTATCAAGAAGAATTGCAAGATGGCAAGTAATGCTTTCAGAATATAACATAGTGTATGTGAGCTAAAAGGCGATCAAAGAAAGTGCTATTATCGAATTCCTCACGACCTAGGCCATTGACGATTACGAACCCATGAAACTTAATTTTTCAAATGAAAAATTAATGGCCATCTCATGATTAGAGGAAGATAATGATGATGGAAAGTCATGGAGAATGTATTTTGATAGGGTTGCCAATGCCATAAGACGTGAAAATGGGGCAATTTTAATATATTCAACAAAGCATTATTATCATGTTACAGTAAGATTGAACTTCAATTGCACCAATAATATGGCTGAATAAGGCCTGTGTTATGGGATTGCAAGCTGCTTCAAATGGAAATATCAAAGTATTAAAAGTGTTTAGGGATTCAACTTTGGTTATCTATCAATTGAATGGTGAATGGAAAATTAAGGATTCAAAACTTATCCCATACCATAAATACATTTCAGAGTTGTGTAAGCAGTTTGAAACAATCCAATTTGAACATTTACCTCTAAAAAAAATTTCAAATTGCAAATACGTTGGCCACTTTAGTTACAATAGTGCAAATTGTTAATAATGTTGAAGTACAGCCCATCAAGTTAGATGTCAAGTATATGCCAGTACATTGTGCCAATATGAAGAAGGAAAGAGATGGAAATCCTTGGTATTATGATATTATGCCATACCTAAGAGTTAGCAATAATCGAATTAGGTAATGAAAAAAGATAAAAGAGTCTTAAGGAGGTTGGTTATGGGATTCTTTTTAGATGGTGAGGTTTTGTAAATGAGAAGTAGAGATCATATGTTATTACTTTATGTAAATATCTTTGCGGTAAGAAAAATTATTAAGGAGGTACATGATGGTGTACGTGGAGTATATGCCAATGGGCACATGATGGCAAGATAAATTATGAAAGCCAGATACTATTGCTTAAAAATAAAAAATGATTGTATTGGTAATGCTTAAAAGTGTTAGAAATGCTAAATTTATGTTGATAAGATCCATGCTTCATCCATTACACTGTATGTTTTGGCACCACACTGGCTTTTCACTATGTGAAAAATGGATGTCATTGGTCTCATTACTCTAAAAACATCAAATGCGATTAGATTCACTTTTGTGATGATTGATTACTTCACTAAATAGGTAGAAGCATCTTTTTTTACAATTATAACTCAATCAGGAGTCTACAAGTTTATCAAAAGAGAAATAATTAATAGATATAAACTTTTAAAAAGGATCATTTTAGATAATACAAATAACTTGAATAGCAAGATGATGTAATAAGTATATGCTTAGTTTAAGATTAAGCACCATAATTCAGCTCCATACCCTTCAAAGATGAATAAAGTAGTAGAGGTTACAAATAAGAATGTCAAAAGGATTCTAAAAAAGATAACTGAAGCTTATAAGGATTGGCACGAAAAATTACCTTTTGGCTTTGCATGCCTATCAAATGTCAGCATGCACCTTTATTTGGGCAACTCCATTTTCCTTGATTTACGAGATGAAGGTTGTATTGCCAGTAGAAGTAAAAATCCCATCTTTGATAGTTTTATGGGAAATAGAGTTAGAAGAAGCTGAATGGATCTAAGAGCATTATGAGCAATTAAACTTCATTAAAGAAAAGATATTAGCAGTGTTTTGTCATAGTCAATTATACCAAAAAAGAATGATAAGAGCTTACGACAAAAAAGTCCAACCCCATTAATTTTGAAAGAAGAGTTGGTGTTGAAAAGAATTCTTTCGAGTCAACATGATGATAGGGAAAATAGACTCCAAATTGGAACAATCGTATATTGTAAAAAAGTTTTTTTAGGAAGAGCTTTAATTTTGCTAGAGATGGATAGAGATAACCTTCCTAATATAATAAATTCTAATACTGTGAAAAAATACTTTGTTGAAAAAAAAAAGTTGAAGTTGAAAACTCAAAAGGGCAATTTGAAAAAAATGATAGTTCAAGTTGAAAACTTGAAAGGGCAGCTTGAACTGAATTGAGGTTTATCTAAGTTGAAAATTTATAAAGGCAACTCGGACAAGAAGGAAATGGCATCATTCATGAGGCGCACCAAAGTTAGTGGATTTCAAAGAACTCTAAAGTGCTAAGGCATTGTATAGTTGAATTTTTAAAGAAATCCAAGGTACATTGTCATGATTATCTGATTAATTATTTTGGGATATTGCTATCCCAAATAGCCGTCTCTATACATCTTTATTTTGTCCCTTTGCTATCACTTGTAATTTACTTCTTCTAAAAATCAATGATATTCATTTCATCCTATCTATGTTCCACTTTAAATATTTGTATTTCCCTTTCTATGCTTGCCATCAATAGAAGAAATGTATAATTCGTATCTTATATTCTGAAATTGGGATAATGATTAATAATTGAGTAATATCATAAAAGATTGTGTATTACTTTGAGAGAACTGAAAAGGATAAAAGCCAAAGATGATAAAGTCATTGATTTTGAAAGCTCCCCTTGAGACTAAGATAAGTGCCTCCTTTGAGTAACAAAAAATGGTTTGTAATCTCCTCGGGAGAAGCACGCTGAGATAAGAATATAGAAGAAAGTTGTGAGAACTTTAGCACCATAATTGAAGTTTCATGCATTTGCATCCTTGATAGGGCATGCACTTATATCATTGCCTTACCATTTATCATTTTCGACCTTGACTCAATTCAAGTATCTTTATTTTTCTCACTCATGGTTCGATCTTAGTCACTTGCTTTCAATTTTGGCTCAATCCAAATCATTTGTCTAACTCGCAGTTCAATCTTGATCACTCATTTTCGATCTCAGCTCTGGCCAAATCATCTTTTTGACTCACGATTCAATCCCGATCACTTACATTCAATCTTGACTCAATCTAAATCATCTTTTTGACCTGCGGTTTGATTTTGGTCACTCGTTTTCAATCTCAGCTCAATCCAAATCATCTTTTTTACTTGTGTTTAGACCTTGATCATTCATTTTTTACTTTGACTCGATCTGGCTCAGTTTAGTTTTTCAGACTTGCAGTTCAATTTTAGTCATTTGTTTTAATCTTGACTTGGTCCAGATCATTTTTTTACCAGCTATTTAATCTTGATCACTTATTTTGATCTTAGCTCTACCCAAATTATTTAAATTATTAGACTTGTGACTCAATCCTAGTCATTTTTGTTATTTTTGCTTACTGATTTGACTTTCATTTTTTGGGCTTAGACATAATGGATGTCTAGGTCTTTGCATCTTTCTTGTCTAATAGAGATGTGCAAAGAAGGGTAGGTGTAGACACCCATTTGTATCTTGGGTCAACTAATATTTATTATTTTTTTTTTCTTTCTTTTTTCTTCATCTATACTAATAAACAAGGAAATCAAATTTGCATAATCAAAGGGGTTTTGATTTAGAATTGAATCAAATTAGGCAGACTTGCAAAACTTAGGCCTACATCACATTGCACAGAATCTAATCATAGGATATAAACCTGGATTGATTTTGTTCGAGCCCTAAAATTAGTACTGAAGCAAACTATAAATTGTACATAGAATCACCAAGAAATGCATGGTTTTTTCTTTGGGAGACCTCTCTAGGTTTAAAGTTTTTGGATTTATGGTTTCTGATAATTAATAGTAGTTTGAATTTCTAGGTTTTAGGTTTGAAGTTTTGGATTGAGGGTTTGAATTTTTGGGTTTTAGGTTTGAAATTCTAGGATTGAGAGTTTAAGTTTGAGTTTGGGTTTGAATTTCTAGGTTTGGAGTTGAATTTCTAGGGAAAATTGAAAAAATCTAGGTTTTTGTTTGAATGTTTGAATTTTTTGGTTGAATTTTCTTGCGAAGTTTAAAGTTTTCAGCCAAATTTTGGCCAAATTTCTAGAAACCAATGACCAAACCTAGTTTTCGGTGGCTAGATCTAGGACTTTTTAGAAAAAAGACAGAGTGAAATTTTTTAGAGAAAGAGAAGGCTGGACAGTTTTGAAGAAAGGTTAAAAAGCTTGGCCTTTATACCAACACCAAATGACATTGTTTTGAAGGCCCAAGATTCAAGTGAACCTATTTAGGATCTGCACACAGCCCATGGAGCAACCCAACTAGATCGTAGGTTTTTTTTTTTTTTATTTTATTTTTTTACAATTTCCATTTTTTAGCTTTTTCTTATTTTATTTTTATTTTATTTATCATTATTATTTTACTAATTTGAAATTGAGCAGTTTATTACTTTTTAAATACTTTTGTAAAATTCCTGTTTATTATTTTGTTTCTCGAAAACAACCTAAAAAAAATAATTCTCTTTTCATATAAACTCATGAATCCTACCAAACTACCAAACTATCGGAGGACTTTTCATAAATTTAAATTTTATGGATTTTATCAAACTATTGGAGAATTTCTTAAATCAGGTAATCAATAAAATATTTTGTATTTAATCCTACCTAACTATTGGAAGGTTGCATCTTAAGTTAGATCTTACCAAACTATTGAAAGATTTAATGAATCTTCTCAAAAATAAAATTTTATAAATATTTTATAATAAAATCTTATCAAACTATTGAGAGATCTACATCAAAGTAAATCTTATTAAACTATTGAAAGACTTTACTAAATTATTTTCTTGGGTAAAATACATTAATAAATCCGATGAATAAGCCTCTTCAGGGTGAGACACTAGTCTCCATAAATGCTCACGAGGTAAGAAAATTATCTTAAATTGCTACCAAATTATTGGACTAATCTTAAGATCAATTTTCAGTAGTAAATATTTTGCTAAATTATAAACATATTTAAAGCTTGAATATTGAAATTAAGCTAGTACCATTCTTTGGATGGGCACTATAGGGATGTTAACTTTTTTATACGTAATCGTACTCCCAAATCTAAAATCTAATTTTATGGACTAAAATTTATTATTTAAAGATACTTAAATCAATCTTGAGACTTCTATTTAAATAAGACGGATTTAATCATGTGACCAATTACACCTAAACAAAAAAAATTGATTGTGATTCCTTTAATCCATGTCTAACAGTAGATCCACAAATCTATATGTTATGACACTACGAATATGTAAGAGCCAGAGCAAATTGTAACAATCCCTTTGAATATCTTTGCATAATTAGGTTAGAGTTAGACGACCACATATTTAGAGCCACTTTAGGTTCCTTTCTCTTGGATTAAATCACAATAGTAGGTTAATTGGTCCAAAGAAATGATTTTGATAGATGTTAGCCTGTGTTCTTCACTTTGTTCTTGACATTGCAAAATGCTGATACTTGTCATTTAATTGCTTGGCTTATTCAAATTGTGCACCTATTTATAGTTATCAATAATTAATAGAGGTATAAAATTTTGAAAAAAAAAAAGTCTATAGTTGCCAGCATAAAAAAAGTGCATAGTATAATTTCCAATGTTTTCTATATTGTTGTCAATACTACAATATAATCCATTAGAATTAGATATTATTTATTTGGAAATTTTTGTAAAAAGTTAATCACAGATTCTTTTCTTCATCGGAATAATAGAGCCGTTATGCTTATTATTAAATTTATTGAAAATATGAAATAGAATTAAATTATTCTTTTTTTAATCAAAGGTTGAATGGACCATGAAAAGAAAAATTAGTCCAAAATTAAGATTCATTTTAATTATTAAAATTTACAACATTTTTGTTAATATTTAAAAATAGTCTAAGCATGTTAATTTTTATTAACATTATTCTATTAGGACTTTAAATCAATTACTTCCATTTTTACAACTTTTCATCTAGGAATTCAAATGAATTACATAATATATTATCTATTTTTATTTCCTTCAAAAATATTTAAACATAAGTAAAATCCCACTGATTCTTATTATTATATATAGGAATCTTGCTGTTTTGAAGAATAAAGAAAAAAATACGTGTAGTACATCTTAAAGCTAAGATTTAACTCATTACTTATAGTACATAGAAAAATTTAGATAAAATGTTTTACATGAAATTTGTAAGTTTTTTTTATTAAAAATGATTTAATAAAAATTTTAATAAAAAGTCTAAACCAATAAATTAATAGAGTTCAATGAAATATCAATAATATTTAAAAACATTATTAAAAATTACAATTTATAATTAAAATTTGATCAATGTTTATTTAAAGGTAAAAATTTTGTTAAGTTTTTATTAAAAATGTCTATCTAAAAAATGTATTTGGATTTATTAAACATTTTTAAAATTTACACACTTAATCTAAAACCTTTTACTCTCACTACTAGAAAAAATGTTTTTACCGATGAAATTTTTTGTTGGTAATAGCTTCAATTGCATCGGTAATAGTTTTATCAATGGAATTTACTGACAAAAAATTCCATCTGTAGTAAGCAAGTTGTTTATACAAATCTGTTGGTAAATTTAAAATTTTGTTGGTAAAATCTATAAGTAATTTGCTAGTAATCCATTAGTATTATGTTGATAATCTATCAGTAATTGATTGATAATCGATTAGTAAATGGTGCTTTCCATCAGTAAATCCATCAGTAATCTATCAGTAATCCAATGGTATTCGTCAATATTTTGTCAGTATTCTGTCAAAAAGAGCCTAAATATGATCAGTAAAATCTGTCGATAAAATTATAATTTCACCTATAATTTGATTAATTCAATCTATAATTATTTAAAAAACTTGTAAATTAAAATTAAAACATGTGTAATTATTTAAAAAGTTTATTATTTGTCTATTATTAATAATTAAAATATCATATCACATAATAAATTCTAAAACAATCTAAATTATAAAGTTAACATCCATAACATCACTAACATCCAAAAAATGTAGCACTATAAAACATCCATAAAATTCATCATACAAGTCCTCAAAACATGTCACTATGTTGCTACATCTCTTAATCTAGAATCTGTGTTTCCCTTATTAGGTTTAGAAAATTGTTTTGGCGAAAATTGTCTAAACTCCATCAATTGTATCATTTGATCCACGAAAAATCTAAGCTCAACCCTCAACTAAGTCTTGAACTCATCAATTTATTCTTGTATTAAGGTTGAAGAAGCTAATGAAGTAGAGATGATAGACCACAAATAGAGTAAGACATGCTTATTGCAATAGTGGACTGACTTAAGTAAATTAGGTTTTTATAACTATTTGCAGATCCAAAGCCATATACATGTGTGTGCATAGCTTCAACCCCTTCAATAGCTTTAGTCCATGCCTGTAAATTGAAATCTTGACGATTTGAAGAGTTTTCACCATATTTTTAAGATAATGCAATGGTATAGTTTTCTTATAAAAAGCTTAAAATAATTATCATTCCATTTTACTTGTATAGTTCAATAAAATATGACAAGTTCAAATAGTTCACAACATCAAGATTTGATTATTAAATATGTAAGAGTTTTCACCTTTCGTAAAGTCATTGCATTTCTATATGCACAAAATACTATGTAATTTAATATTGAATTTCCTACAATGTTTAGGCTTTTAATTGCTATAAAGATAGTTCATCAACAATTACAATACACAACTAGAATCACAAAGCAAAATACATAATATTTTTCACATTTCACAATACGTAGAAAACATTATCTAGTTCAATACTGAATTTTCTATAATGTATAGGCTTTTAATTACTGCACTATCTACTTCATTAACAACCACAACACACAACTAGAATCATAAAGCAAAATCAGCAATAGTTTTCACTTTTTACAAATGTGATCTCATCTTAATATGCATAAAACATTATCTAGTTCAATATTGAATTTCCTACAATGACTAGGCTTTCAATTACTACACTATCTACGTCATCAACAATCACAATACACAACCAAAATCACAAAGTAAAATACATAATAGTTTTCATCTTTGACAAATGTGATCTAATTGCAATATGTTATAAATATAGTTTATCAACAATCACAATACACAATCAGAATCATAAAGCAAGTTACACAATAATTTTTATTTTTCACAAAGTCTTTGTATCTCAAAACACATAAGATATTATTTATTTCAATAAAGCAATTTAGAAATTTGAAAGTATTCACAAAGTCATTGGAAAGTCACATACACTAATAACTTTGGTCAATGAAATCACTGTCTTCCTAAATGTTTGTGAGTTCAATTGAAAACTTCTGTAAATATGGGTTCTCATTACAACTCAAGTGACTGCATTTGTTTAGAGAGTTTCAATGAAATATGTAAAAATGCAATTTATATAAAATTAACATTTTATGATAAAAATGACTCATGAAAAAACATCATACCATCATTATTTTATGAACAGGAAATGCAATCGAGCCGTCAGTGTGCTTTGTAATAATATTTTCTTTTTGTGTCTAACAATTTTGTTTGGCTTTGGTGGAAATGTTTTGTCATGTCGGAGTGCTTCATATATTCTTAATAAAAGCATCCCAAATCGGAGCTATGATCTACCTTCGCTTTATCCCTCTCCATTGTATAATGTTATCAACTCCACATTCTTTCATTGCCAATTTCCTCTTATTAGACAACAATTCTTTCAATCGATTCTTAAAAATATTGTTCCATGCCCGTTGAACAATAGTATCATTTGACTCAACCCATTTACATTTTTCTTAATATAATAAATAGGAACACAATAAGTCATTGACAAGAATATAAACTTTTCATTCAAATAAATTAAATCTATACAAAAAGATAAATATCCAAATCTACCTTAAATTATCAAATATCAAATTCTTCACCCGTGTAAAAACTTTATCCCATGTCGACCAAGGAAAAGTAAAATTCTCTCAAACTATTCTTGAAATTGTTAAGCTAACTGATGATTACTCAAAATAACTACCAACATCCATTTGTTTGTAAGATTAGTTAAACTATACAAATTCTTTTAAAAAAACAAATAACAATATGAAAAAAATAATAGTAAAAAGTATATCATACCTTTATTTTAACGAAGTAATCCATAACCACTTATCTAGATTTGTAAGAGTTAGCAAGCCTTTATTTGCCCCCTAATCCTCTGTCTTGTTGTTATCCCTTCTTCTTTTTCTCTAAGAGGTGGTTCGTCAGCAAATGATGGATTTATGTTACATTCTGTCAATGTATCATCCATCATCAGTAAAAAAATGACTCGTATAATGGATCATGTTGTATTAATACTATTGATGACTCATACATGAATTACCTCTTGTCGATCTTACTATAAAACCACCTCGATTAATAAAGCTTTTTGCACAACATTTCATTATATCTGTCATATAGAACAAAAACATTCGATAAGCATTCCAAAAGCATAAAGAAAAAACAAGCATATATAACATACATTAGTATTACAAAATAAGATGAAATGCATATCAAACATTACAATTAAAATAAGCGAAATCAAGTATTATATTTAATCCTACATATATTGATCATATCGAATAAACATTATATATAGCATATAAAAATCATGTTACTAAATACTTTTAATCGCTACTAGAATAAGTAAACTTCATTATATTTCATCATCATGATTGACATGCTTGTATCATCACTGGTTTCTATGTGATGGATGATGATAATGATGATGATATGATCATCAGCATCATTATCATCATTATCTTTTCTTTGAGTAGCACAAATTATATAGAGATTTTACAGTCATAAAGGTGCTAAAAGGAATCTTTAGATGATTTTTGTGCTTATTCATGTATTTTCAGGCTTTAGATTTTTCAAGCTTAAAGATTTATTTTCATGCAAGCTATGCATGTAATCATGCAAAGCTCACATTCAACCCATTTAGTCATGCATAATGCTGCCTACATTTGGTCTATACTCAAGCATGCATAAGCCCAATTGGATCCCAATTTATTCGGCCAAGGTGAATTTGTATGATAAACATGTTTCCTTATTTAGCCATAAAGAGTTTAACTCCACCAAGGACACCAATCAATTTGGCCATTTCAAAAATCAAGAAAGGATAATCCAAGCTCCCATAGAGACTAAATCATTCGACCAATGAGAGTTCAAAGCCAACTATGATACTTATGTTTAGCTTTGAAGAGTTTAGATTGGGGAAGGACTCTATAACCTTGAAAAGTAGAAGTTTGAATAAAATGTGATTTATCTCTTCTTAAAATCCTATCTTAGCTGAACTTAGGTGGGAAGATTGATCAAAATTGCATCACCTAAAGATCAAGGGCCAAGATCATCACATTTGGCCAAAGCATTCCAAGAGTGAAGCATTTTATTTTTGTATGCAGCCTTGAAGATTAAGATAGAGCTTTATCTCATAGTTTTTGAATTAAACTCCATCACTTGTAAAGCCCACCCTTTTAGCCGAACTTATACCTATAAATAGGCAAGGCTATTCACTTATTTAATCATCCCATCTTGTCCCACTTTTCTTTTCTTTTTTAGTTTTTAATTCTTAATTCTATTATTTTTTTATTTGAGTTAATAACTTAGGTGATAGATTTGCTAATAACAAAGTGATTATTCTTTAAATTCTTTTTCAATCAAAAAGTATTTTTTTCAAGATCTTTTCTTCTATTGTTCTTAATTTCAAATCTTGTTTTTACATCATTATTTTCAATAAAGCATTCTTTTTTATTTTACAATTTCAAGTCAAGTTTTGCTTTGCAATGTTGGCCATACATTTTTAATGCTCTACAAGTTTAAGCTTTTATGCAATATTTGTTCAAGATTTTTACAAGTAATTTGACAATCTCAATTTTTTTTTTGTTATCAAGTTTTTCACTTATTTCTTTAGATTTTGTTTTGGCTTTGGTCTCTAGTTTACCTAGTAACAGTTGGTTAAAAGAGATTTAAGCCTACATTATTTTTCAATTTTTCTATTCTTTTCTTTGCAACCAAAACCCAAGTTTCCATTTGTTTAGATATAAGATTTCAAGATTTCGCCATCATAATTATGAACAACCTAACAATACATTCTATAATCCCTGAGGAGACGATATTGAAATACTCCACTTTATTACTTGATTTGTGCAATTGTAAGCTCTATACGAAAAGTAGCAATCATTCTTCTACTTAAATGTTTTTGATAATCTATCTCTTCATAATCACTAGCAACAAGAACTATAGGATTATCAAATTTTTTTGAGATGGTAACATTTTGTGGAATAAAAACTTTAACTTCTTGGTACACATTTTCATTTAAATAAATTATTTGTTCTTCATCTCCATCAATATTACTTAGTTGATATGTATTCCTAGCCTTTATTTTAAAGACTACCCACTAATCATTTTGATCACTTCTTCTAAAATGATAGCTTGTATAGGAAACTTGGTGCATTTACGCAACGAAGACAAATGGTTCATTGCTAGCAAGTATTGAATTATGTTTAGTTTTAACTAGACCACGAGGAGGATCTATCTTTACCCTTTTCTCTATGTTAAACCAATGACATTTAAAAAGTACAATCTTATTCCCTACTCTAAAGTACTCAAACTCAGTGATATCTTTCAAGATACAATAAAAGCCATGCTCATAATCATTGTAACAACTTCTTTTTCACACATACCCCATAATTCATTGTCTTTGAAGTTTGGCCATATTTAATCTTATGAAACTTAAAATCATTCATAAAGTAACTTTTGAAACACCTAACAATGCATATAAGGTCATAAGCTATCTCAACTAGATGACGATCAATTTTATTAGTTTGCTTTTCAACGTATCCAATCATAAAACATTAAAATTGATCATTATTTTTAATTATATAAAAATATAATTTCTATTCACATATGCTATTATGCTCTAAACTTATAAATTGTCATGACCATTATGAAAATCCTACATCATTTGTTTTCTCCAATTTCACATCATTTATATTCACAAATTCTCTTTTAATCGAATTATCAAATATCCTATAATTGTCAATTACGAATTAGAAAAATTGTCTACTGGAAACATACATTAAAGAGTTGATATAGTACGTACTCAATGTAAAGATTTATCTCTTTACAATTCAATAAAACATATAAGGGTCTCATGGCATGCTTATCTACTGATAGCCATTAAACTTATCTTGTGAACCTAATGTTAGGCCATGAGTGAATACCAAAAAATATCCTCTAAATTCCATGACTTCTTAATATCATTATATGAAACTTGATTTAATCTTGTTGACACTTTTAAATCAAAATATAATGAACAAAAAATGGATATCTCATCGATAACATATGCCTCACATATAGATATTTCAATAAATACTTGATTGGTGCATTTTTTTCTTGAGATGACGGAAGAAACCTAGTCATCATCATAGGATAACATAAATATTATTGAAGGAAAATTAAATTAAATTAAATTAAATCAATGTAATGTCTTACAATTCAAATATATTAACCTTTAAATGGATACATCCATCGATAATGAACAAGGTCCACTAATTTTGGCCTCATTAGGGAAGTGAATTGACAAATGGTTTATAGAATCAAAGAAACTAAAGGAAAAATCTTTTCAATATGCAGATTACTTCTATAATTTTTTTTAACACTTTCATATAATCTACATATATTTTAGTAAAACACAAATCTTTAAAAATATGAGATAGCTCAATAATTGCATCATAAATTGAGTTAGGCACCAAATCACAAAAGGTAATTATAAGCAATCGTTGGATGAAAAAATGACAATCATGACTTCTTATCCTATAAACTTGCAAAAAGCCATGTTAACATACTAAGTTATGTTAAATGCAAAACCATCAAGAAGTTTTAATTGTTTAACCTATGCATAAACATCTCTTAAATGCTTTTTGCTTGTGT
This sequence comes from Durio zibethinus, assembly GCF_002303985.1. The sequence continues at coordinate 15,418,822 of NW_019168270.1, forward strand.
ACGAAGCTTTAAGTGTGAAAACTTTTCCATTCCTTTCAATCAGTTCCAACTCAGGTTGTTTGTAATACATCTTAACATCTAGTCTAGCCTTTATGTTGTCTTTGGATTTACCATTAACATCCATCATTGTCTTAAAAACATTGTTAAAGACATTATGCTCATATGCATCACATTAAAATTGTGTCGAATAAAATTGGTATGCCAATACAGTAACTCCTAATATATACTTTTCTTGACCTAATTGTGACTTTCACCAAAACTAAATAACTTCTAATCATTACATTTTGTGCCAAATGTGATATCAAAAAAATTGTCTAACTAAGCCAAAATTTCTTAACTTGATAATGGATCAATAAGGGAGTCACGTTCAACCTTTTTTTAAAAATTATCTCTTTACCTTTTAAAAGGATGATCAAAAGACAAAAAATGACAATGAAAATCGAGAAAGTAAGGCTTCTTACCATGAACCAATTGAAGAGACTTTTCTTATCCTATGCAATAAGGACATGATAAAATTTCATGAGTGCTCCATTCAGACAACATACTATATGTAGAAAAATCATTAATTGTCCATAAAATAGCTGCCCTTAATTGAAAATTTTATTTTTTTATAAGCATTATAGTCACAAAACCATTCAACATAATATTTTAACTCATTTATTAAAGGTTCAAGAAAATATTTATATTTTAACTTAGACTACTTTTTCCTGAAATGGCCATATTCAACTAGATATATTCTCGTTTTATACATAACTATAGTGACAAATTGTTTACCATTATCATTACAAGTCAACAAGAGTATGGTTTTGCATTTAGACCAATTAGATAAAAACCATCACAAATAATCCTAATCTTACATTTTGAACTTCAAGTGTAAACGATTCATGGTTGCGATTGAAATGTTTCTAAATTTCACCATCAATAGAATATCGAAGCACACCATTATGACTTTGGCTATAGGTATGCCATGTCATATGTTTAAAATTTTTTATTGCATACAAAGTCTTTGAAATATTGGTATCAGAGGCATATAACGTAAGATTTTATATGAAATATGTTTTTTCGTCTCATCACTAAACCTATTCCTTAAATATTAAAGATGACTGTATATCGAACAATAAGTCAAATTTGCTACTTTCTTATAAAATAACATGTAATTTTTTTCACATACATTAATTTTCTTATAATCAAGTCCAAGTTTCATCATCTTTTTTTTTCATTTTATCAAAGTTTTCTAGTAATTTATCAGAGTAAACCTCTTATAATAAAGGTGCTCACGCATAATATCCACTTTTAAAAATCATCTATTCTCACATTAGGTACAAAACACCTAATTTTTCTATTACATACAAAGTATAGTTGAGAATAAGCATATCCAATAAATTTCTTGATACCATTGTTGAAGTTTTGAGTAATGTATCTATTTACATCTAAATGAGAATATATAAAGAGCGATCTTTGTCTATTTTTTCAACTCTAATTGCATTGTTATTAAGGTCCAAAAAAAATAATCCTTAGTATAAACTGAAATATAAGCAA